>JACEIK010002664.1:40189-104180 GCA_018107945.1 Datura stramonium
TACTTCTAACATGCTTTCTAAACTTCATTTTAGGCTACTGTTCTATTTCTGAAATACTTTACGGGAACTTATATTGCTTTACTAAGTTTCGACTGAACACGATAATATCCTGACATACTTTGCTAAATTTCATACTGGGCATGTTGTACTGTCTCTCTGACACTTTCTACCAGAATTTATATCGTGCTAGTAAGTTTTACACTATACAAGACATGATGCTTCCAACATCGCACTAAAATTTATACTAAGAATAATATGCGACTTCTGAAACATTCTACTTGCACTTGGGCTATGTTACTATACCGGAACTACTAGCTTGCCGAAGAAACTGGCTTTATATACCTCAATTGTCGGCTTTCCGGCTAACTAGCGTAACTCGACCAATATTCAGCTATTTCTTCCAACTGTATTCACATTCATAGCAATTAGAACTAAATTCAACAACATCCTGGAAGAAAACATCACTTTTAATGTATATATATATATATATAGCCCAAACTTTGGCTTATTGAAGAACAGCCGAAAACTCGCTATTTCTCGGAAGTCCAGAAGGGAGAAATGCTCACTTTAGGGCTAGAAGTATATTGAAACTAATTTGGAGAAATTTCACTTACCTTAGCTCGGTAGGACGATAATTCGCCGGATGAATTTCACAAAACAAACTCCACAGGAATGCTCTCTTCAGCTTTATATACTTTGGTATCTGGAGTTTATTTTAGTTTGGACCGCGTTTGACGGCATAATCGGTTGAATTTGTATATTAAAACTTCGTTCCTCTCTTTTCTATGTCGTTCTCTTGAAAGGAAATGAAATTAAAATGATTAAAACCGAAGTGGAGGGGCTTATACACTTGGGCCCGGACAGGGCCTCCGTGACACGCCGTCATCGCGGAGGCCCTACCTCCGTGGCACGCTGCCATCGCGGAGGGGTTCTTCCCCGGCTTCTCCCGCGGTGGTCCGAAATCAATGTTCGTCCGGTCTTCCCCCGGTCCATTTCCTAGCATGTATGTCATTCTAAAACTCTTAACCAACATGCGAATAGACCATTTACATGTGGAGAATTTACGGGGTGTAACACCTGCGACCCTGGAAGCTGATATATGAACAACATATGATATTTCATGTGAATATAATCATGTCAGCACATATACAAGTCATACTACATTATCCATAAGCTATACAGTCCCTAATCCAATAATGGCGTAGTCTGGTCAATCAATGTTTCCCTGCCGAGGTGGCCATCTTGGAGGTACCATAACTGAAAGAACATATGCTAACCTGACATAACCGCATTTGTGGTATGGTTATAGTCCCATATATGAAGGAGGACTTCCACATAACATAATTGCATTGTTGGTAAGGTCATAGTCTTATATCAAAAGGACAACTACACACCTGACATAACTTCTTCCGTAGTAAGGTCATCATATATCAAATATGACAAAGGATAACTTCCCATCGGACATACTAGGTTGGTGGTAAGGTCATAGTCTCATATCTAGAGCCGACTGGGCTCATATCATGTCTGTCTAACAATTATGGCATAAAAATGACAACATTTGAGATTGCGACATGAATAGGCCTTTTTCATAATTCATAGCTGCACATAAGCACATATATCATATATACATGTCAAATAACACTTGGATTCCCATATTGAATGACTTTATAGTCATGAGAAGGTTTGGACAGCATAAGGAATTTAACAAGCTCCACAGACAACACTTAGGCACATTTTGGATTCGGGAGCTCGATAACCTGACGTTTAGTTTAACAGAGAGGAACATGGAATATTCCTTATCCTCACGTACCTCATAACATATATAAGTTAAAGCACAACCATGATAAGGAATTTCCACTTCGACAAGCTCATTTAACATTAATAGATTGTGACATTGATTCTTAGCTCAAACTTATTTACACGTCTTCATCTTAACTCTTTTATCAATTTCACTTGAAAACTAGACCTTTAGATATACTTAACATCACATATTCACATAATATATTAAAGGACTAGATCACGCTGTCTATTATAAGAAGACTTCAAACTTGATTTATTACTATGACACAATTGGAAGTAACACGTATTTCCCTATATATTTACTTGTTCCAAACATGATTAACGATTCAAACTCAATGTCATGGAATTTCGTACCTTTGGTAAGAATCCTACTTGCTTTACTATGAGTGTGAATACACAAGAATATTGTCCCTTTCAGCAATATATATTCGTGCTTGAACAACGAGGATAGGACACCTTAACACACCTTATTTCGATGAGCTTTCTTAAGTCGCTTCTTTATCTTCAACAACCAGCAATTATCCCCTTCAATTACTTGAGTTTATAACTAACGAAAAGTCTTTTCCAAGCCAATATATCAAGCTAAAACATCATACCAACAGCAGCCACAACAACAACACAAAAGGCAACATTTTAGCATAATACTATAGCTTCTTCTACACACTTGTAAGAAAAGAATGGAAGTAGAAAATTACCTAACTTCTTTTATAATCAACTCCCATAAATCATGGAAAATATTTCCAATAACACAAAGCTACAAAAACCTTCAATAACAAATAGTAACCTTCAGCAAAATCACACCAAAAATAGCAGCCAAACTTGGCGCCCAGCTTCTAGTTTCAAACTAGGATTCTTGCAAATTTGAATACTAGAAACAGTTACCTTTTCTGGGGGTTATTATTGGTTAAAATAGGAGTATTTGAATTCAAATTCTAATCTTAAAACGCAGCAACCTTGCTGTCCAAAATGCAGCAAAAATAGTTCACAAACACATCAAACACACCTCCAACTTCTAGTCATTTACTCATGTATTCAAGCAAGGTTAGTAGTAGAATTCTTACCTTTATTTCTTGTATTTAATCCATACAATAATAATACATATATGTAGCTTGTAACTGCTTCAAAAATGCAGAAAATTCACTGCAATAACACTGCCCAAATGCCGCCAAAATAGCTACCAACACACCACCTTTACCTTGTGAGTGATCTCTTTCACTTAGCTTGAGTTTTAATGGAGTTTAGCTTGGTGTTTCCCATTACTCTTCCTTGGTTTAGTTGATGGAAAACTGAGAGGATATATTGACTTAGCAAGTAGGTCCTTTGGGTTAATGATGAGAATGAAAAGTTACACTTTAAAACATGAAATATAAAGGGTGGGGTGGTGGAGTCTTTTTAAGGAGGTGGGCTATGTCATCACTTGATAGTGCCCTGGTAAAATGCCTAAAATATTTTATTCTGAACACCGATTGATGAGAAGTTTGATATTCTGAAAACTACACTCAAATACCTTTAATTTATGGATTTTAGGACTCCTACGTCATTATAGATTGAGAGATATGGTCACTTAAATTTCACCCTTGCTTATGAATTTCACATACTCGTGGGTCAAACCTCTTTTATAACATTTATATAACATAGATATATTTCACCCTTGCTTATGAATTTCACATACATTTACACTGCTTAAATAAGTAAAATCATTTAAAACATGCATAATATAAAATAAAATAAAGATAATAATATGAGAGTAGCGCTTGCATGTTACTTTCTGAAATCATGACCTGAACATAATTGAACATCATAACTAAATCGAATGACCTAATGCTGAAATATGATAATCAAAAATAAAACTGTATATTTGGGTCAACCCTGCTTTAGTACATATGTATATATATCATGAGTGATAAACATGCATAACTGAAATCATGAGGAACAATGGGAGACTCGCCATATAACCGACATACCACGATAGAGTCTACGTGGTCCCAACTATCACACTCAAGTGGATAGAGCCGTCAAAAACCTTATCAGGGCTAAGGACAATACCATGATATCGATATCAAGCTCAAGGCCTAATCAGAGCAGGGGGAAAGCTCACAAGGGAGGTCCCAAAGTAGTGTATATATATATAAGTAATAACCTATGTTGGCGCGTACTTCTGAGGCATAGGGTGATTGACTCTTAGCCTACTCGGTGTTAGACACTACTCCCAAAAACATGCATATGCTCTCTATCATCTTTCAATGAAGCTCACTATCGTCTATTGACGAAGCACATAAATCAAATACATCTCAAATCAAAAATAATATATGAGAAGTTTTAGCTTAAATCATACCACAAGCTGAAAATAATTGGGAGTCTTCGCTCCAAGACTATGTGGTAAGCTTAATTCAAGAAATCATAAATCATACTTTAACATGTAGGCATTTCCCAATACATTAACATGCTTGAAAATACTCAATTCACTTGAAAACATGACTATAAAT
The DNA here is from genome assembly GCA_018107945.1 of Datura stramonium. NCBI lineage: Eukaryota > Viridiplantae > Streptophyta > Magnoliopsida > Solanales > Solanaceae > Datura > Datura stramonium. The sequence goes on from JACEIK010002664.1 coordinate 44,476, forward strand.
ATGGGTAACTAGAAAACATGACTATAAATATGGGTAATTTGAAAACATGTTTTTCATCACTAATATCTTATCATACTTGAACATTCATCATAAATCTCGAATTTCATGAAGTTCTTATAAATGGGCATTTTCATTTATAAAACTTGAAACATGATTTTAGTTGAAAACAATGTAAAACTTGCCCACGAATCATAATTTCACTAGAAGAAACATATTCAAATCATACCCATGTGGAGAATTAGAAATTTCATGCATTGGGTTAAAACCCCATAGAATCAACATAGGAATTTTCATGATTTCGAAAAGGTTGGGCATGGGTATGAACAGATTCATCCATTCATAACCCTACATACCTGGGAAAGATTTGATTTTACCACTCCTTGATTGCCCAATGAAAGATTGAAAGGAAACTTGAAGAAAACCTAGTACACTTGATCACTTCTTAAGCCTTCAATTTGCATGCATGGATGTGAATGACCCTAGGAGGGATTTACGCTTCATATTCATTTCGAGCCTAAAACAACATAGTTTAGGATCCTAAGGCTTAGGAATAACGAAAATACACTTAATGAATTTCCTGGAAAAATTGAACTACCAGAGACAATGTATGACAAAACGATCCATTGTTAGCTCCCACTGTCCATCTTTACCACTTGTTTGTACTCCCTAAGTTAAGTCTGATCCCTCACCACGACCGGATAGGACGGGTCATTGCTAGCTCCAATAACTCATTGCTGCCAGTCGTCGTCATCACTGCCTTAACGTGGGATCCCTTTTCACGACTGCTGACCACAATTCGTTGTAACCTGCAATAAGTTGTCCCATGATTCGTTACTTCCTCTTTGACCAAGTGTCAGTCTCACCTCGACCATTAACAACGACTCGTTTTATCTAGAAACGGGTCGTTCCTAGACCCGTTGCTCCAAACTCCGACCCTGCAGTACCTCACCACGAACACCTACAATGGGTCGTTGGTGGCACCAACAATCCGTACCTTGACCTGTTTTGTGAAAAATTCCCAGATTTCTTCCACTTTCATTTTTTAAATCTCGGGGTCCAGTCTTAGGCACTTCTAAGGTATTACAATTACATTGAGCATGACTTGGATTATCATTTATTAAGATAATATATAATATAGGTGTATAATGCATCTAATATTAGCCCTTTAACACAACTTAAATTTTCTAAAACAGTATCTAAGCAAATTTCGGGAAGATTGTACATATCGACATTAATTTAGTGGTGTATTGTCACACCTTTATCATCCATTTCAATACAAAACATAGCCCAACCTACTACCTCCAACCATAGAAAACATACAAAACATCATCCCCTATACAACACACCATACTCAAAATATAATAATAACATATTAGACTTACGATTTTTTATCACCGTTTCATGAGTTCGTTACAATAATACAACAAAATTTCTCCACCTGAACTTTCATACAAAAAGATGAACTTAGGAACAGTACGTATCACACCTTGAGGGATTTTTATCCTATTTTTCTCATAGTCAGGAAGATCTTAAGGATCATACACCAAAAAGAGAAGAAGAATCTTCTTAATTGTTACACAATTTTGGGCATCCAATTTGGGAAAGGGTCTACCATGTTTTATCAACTTTTCATTACTTGATTTCTTGACTATGTATAGTATGTTAGCACGAAATTCATAAGATTTTTAACATACCTTATGTTTGAAGAAATCTTGGAGAGAGGAGATAATTCTTGAGCTTTTTTCTAGATTTGTCTAAAAGTAACTGCTGAAATATTGATCAATATAACATCCTTATATAGGGGTTACTTTGTCCTAACTTTTGGACTGGTTTTGGACCCCAAATTTGGGCTAGAATGTGTAAAAAGTTTTGGGGCAATATTTCCTTTGTATGGGCCTCAAATGAGTTCAGTTTGGTGGTTGTTTTGTCCTTTATTTGGACCACAATTTAGTTAACATTAGTGTCTATTTTTTTTCTTCAATTTAGGCCAGTGTTAGTGTAATGACCCATCTGTTGTTATAGGAAGGAGGGGGGAAGGGGATGGGGGAATAAGTCCGGAATACCCTCTTTTGCCTAAGTTGTTGGTGGGAAGGTGTTTGGTGAGTGTTAGTGAAATATTGTGGTAGAGGAATTGTCTGTGTGTAAGAAATGGGAGCTACTAGCTATGGGGAACTGCTGCAGAGTGGGGATAACAACTAAAGCGAGATTGTTACCATGACCGAAGGCCCGCCATAACGGACCAGGAGGATTACCATTGGATCAACTTTAGCTGCATTTTGGATGCTATAGAGGGTCCACTACAGTGAAAATGTTACCGCTGCAGTGGATGATGGAAATTAGTAAGTGGGTTTTAAGTAAGATTTCAGGGGCTTTACCCCATTATTCAATGCTCGACCTCTTACGAAACGCAGAATTTTCCAAGAGCAGAGCCATTTTCCTTCCCCAAGGTAAGAACTTCGATCAATTCTCTCTACTTTCTACTCCTTAACGCCATAGAATTGAAAGGGAGACCTCTAATGGTGAAAATTCTAGTTGAAGAACCCTAGAATGGTGAAACTAGGGCTGCATAATGAGAACTAGAAGGTGTGGATTTCTAGGTCTAGAAGGGAGTAATTAACATTTTATTTAGGGATTGTGAATAAATTTGCACCGGGATAGAGTAAGGGAGACCCGAAATTTGATAAAGTAATGCTATTAGCCTTAAAAAATCTCTAAGGAGGAGCTGGGGATTGGGAACTCCATGACCCAGGTTAGGAGTGAGTATTACGTGAATAGAATGGAATGAATTCCTTTGTGGGTAGCGAGGGAGATCATGTTACAGGTAGTATGAGGGGACTTAAATGTCCTGGACCCTTATTTGAAGAGTAAATAATAGAATACTATGAATTTGTTTTTGTAGATTTAAAACATTCTGAGGCACTGAGGAAAGGCAAAGTTCCAGCGGAGTAATTATTATTCTAACCCTTTAATCGAGGTAGGTTATGGTCTAAAAGGAGTTAGACTTTGTATAATGACATGTAAATGTGTGGAAAGATAATGTATGTATTGGTCTCTAGACATTAAGTATCGTAATAATTTCCTTGTTGAATTCCATTATTGAATGATACGATGTCATTACATATGTAATGTGGAATTGAATGTTGATAGGTTGTTCATGTTCTTTTGTATTGTATGAACGTTATCCATGAATTGTTTGAATATTGAAGTTGGGGGGAAGGGTTAAAATGAGGCCTATCAAAAGTCATATAAATTGACTGAGTGGTAAAATACTGAGATATGTGAGTAAAATTTGATAATGTGTTGTCCTGAAATTAGTGACTCGTGCATGAGGGGAGAATCCAATCGAGCGATTATGGTTGACTGGCTCATGTTCAAATGGAGCATCCGAACAAGTAGATGAGTGAGAGTGAGTACCACGCTGGTACAGTATATGGATTTCTAAAGTCCCCTGCAGGTAATGACTAGAAAGGAAGAAATAAGATCCTATGGCATGTGTGCACAATAATGATAAGTTCTGAAGTGTTTATGGTGATGCAACAGAGGCATATGCCTGGCATATCACCACTTGTTACTATACTTGATTGAGTGTAAAGAAACAAGATTGGTCTATGAACTTGAATGAACTGAATTCCTTGCTATGTATTCTATGTGCTAAAAATGTTGATATGTTTATGATGATTTGTCATTTATTATAAAATCACGTAAAAAATGATGAGTTGTGGAATCTGTTGTGCGTGGTCCATTGTATATCGCATGTAGTTACGGTATATGGATTGTTGAACTTATGGCTGTGGGTAGATTGTATGGTTGTGAATACTAGAAGGTTGAACAAGATTAAAAAGGGAATTGTAGTTGTGCAGCTAAGTCGAGCTACTACCAAGGCACTACCATTGTAGGAGTACCTATACCGTCGCAGCGAGACAGTGGCAGCAATCAAGTGACCGCTGCAGCGAGGTCCACTCCAGTAAGCTGGTCGGCCAAATACCTTACGCTTTAATTTTGAATGAGAATAAATTACTGAACTTATGTTTTAGGGGTAATTGCATATTACTGTTTCACTTTATAGGTGTTATTATTTAAGGTTGGTTGATGATGCCTACCAGTACTTTGTTTGTACTGATGGTACTCCTGCAATTCTTTTCTGAGTGTAGAACTTGATATAAGAAGCTCATCTCGACCCCAACTTTATAGAAACAACAAATTAATTAAAGGTGAGTAGATTAGGATGTGCTGCTTTGGTTCCACCACCGAAGATGACTTTTGTTTCGATATTGACTTTTCTTTGACTTTCTTAATGTACTCCTTTTAGACAGTGTTAGGTAGATTTCCTTGTGTACAATGACTTTTAGGTTTTGGGGATGTATTAGACAGATTTGACGACTATATTCTTTTAACTTAATTAGGCTTCTGATATTTATTTTTCATAATGTGATTTACTCATATTTGCAGTTGGAATTTGGGTTATTAGTTGGCAATCGTTGGTTTGCACACTAGAGGGGATAGTGTGGGTTCCAATCACGGCCACTTGGGTGATGAAAAAGTTGGTATTAGAGATTTAGGTTAATTGATCTCATTGTACAAGGATGAGTCTAGTAAAGTCTTGCGAATCGGTGCAGAGACGTCCGTTACTTATCTTAGAGAGGCTACAGGACTTTAGAAAACTCCCTTTTTCTTTCCTTTTCATGCTATTAGATCATTCCAATTGGTATCTGGTGATCTAAATTGGTATCTAACAATTCTTTTTTCTTCCTCTCACAGATGGTGAGAACATGTGCAGGAGAAAATCAAGAGGAAGCACCCGATGTAGCAGTAGCAGCCACAATATGGGGCAGAGGATGGGGCAGAGGTCATAGGTAGAGGCCTGCTGCTGCTAGGAGGGCCCTATGCTTTTGCTCTAGTTGGGGAAAGGTTAGCAACTGTAGTGCCTCCAACAGTTCAGGAATGGGTGGCAGTGGAGGTGGAGCTTCCAACGAAGGGAGAGCCTGCATCCGCTCTAGCATCCTCCAAGGTCCTAGCTTAGGTCCTAAATTTTCTTAGCAGCCTTGTGGTTAATGGAGCAGCACTGGAAACTCCTGCAGGGCAGTAGTTGGGGATACAACATGCATCTACTATAGCTCCCCGTATAAATGATATTTTAGAGGCGGTGATGTTCTTGAGGTTGGTAGCTGGACTGGTAATGAATGGAGAGGAGAATGACTTGTTCTGGAGGTTCATAAAGATTATGCCTCCCACCTTCTATGACACTGAGACTGAGGACCCCTATGGTTCATCATTGACTGCCATGAGAGGCTCTATAAAATGGGGGTGGTGGAGAAGTATAAGGTGGAATTTGTCACCTTCCAACTGATGGGTGATGCTAAACTCTATTGGAAAGCATTCTTGGAGTGCAGATCAGCTGGGTCACCGCCACTAACCTGGACCTAGTTCTACTCCACATTCTTGGAGAAGTATGTGCCTCACACCCTCCGAGATCAGAGGCGAGACGATTTCACCACCACCAAGAAGGGGACCTCTTCAGTTTCTACCTACAAGGATTGATTTCACTCACTGTCCAGGTATGCTCTGCCCTTACTACCCACTCAGGAGGAGAGAATCAAGCAATTTGTTAAGGGCTTGAATGTGGGCCTTCAGTTGGCCGCCCTCTAGATGGTCTCTACAAGTAAGACCATCCAGGAGCTAGTAGTGTTTGTGAAGAATGTGGAAGGGTTGAAGCAAGATTTGTATGCGAAGCATGTTGAGAAGAAGGCTAGGAAAGTTGGTACTTTCAGTGGTTCCTTTGCTAGGATTCTGATTCCCCAGGGGCACTCGGGGTGCCCTATTCATTCAGCTATGCAGGATTCAACCAGAGGTTCGCCAGGGACCACTCAACGACCTTCTAGTGCAGTTGGGAGCACCCAAATAGTTCACTTAGATTTTAGGGCTTGTCCCATTTCCTCCGTTCTAGCTCAGAAGCTTGTACTTGATAAGGTATGCCATGAGTGTGGGGAGTATAGCCATATCCGCAGATAGTATCCCAGGTTTGGTCAGGGCAGGTAGATTGTTTTGCACCTTGCTCCTCGAGCTTAGGCCCTTGTCAGGAGAGGAGGCAACATGTTTAGTAGGAATCGCCCACAGCTTGGGAGGGCCAGTCAACTAGCGATTAGAGGGGCCACTTAGCCTGGTAGAGGAGGAGTTTAGATGGGAAGGGGTGGTAATCAGTCCAGAAAACGGGTTGCAAAGCCAATATGGGCGGGTCTTAGGCAGGTAATTAGGCCCACTTCTATGGATTTCGTGGTTGACCTGAGGTAGAGGCTTCATGTCACGACCCAAGCTGGGACCTTGGATTGAGACATGGGACGTAGAACGATGAAAGGCTCCAAGTTGACCCATGGAATGAAATTAGCAACTAAGAGCATATATTAAAGTGGAAACTGATAAGATAAACATGAATAAGCGGAACTCTGAATAACATAACTTATATCGAACAATAACATCACAATGCTACATCTCAAGTTGAACATGCTACTTTTTGTATGGAAAGCCTCTACTAACTGATGAGATGCTAGGACAAGACCCCAACTATATCTAAGACTGAAACAAAATGACAACATTAAAACTGAAATGATAGATGCCCTCGAATAATGAGGACTCACTCGAGGCAGGGTTGGACTGAGCTATAAGGAAAGCGAGCTATCGGCAAGACTAAATTGGATCACCTGAACCTATATCATGAAATGATATCACACTATGCGGTTAGTACTTTTAATGTATTGAGTATGTAAGGTGAGTAAATCATGCATAGTAAATGTTAATTGAAATCATGCATATAATACAAATCATTTGATCATCAGAGTAAGGACTGTATGTTGAAAACTGAGTCTGAGACATACATAGTCATAAGCTGATTAGCATATATGAACATAGTGACCCACGATTTAGAAATAGAAACCATATAATTGTCATAACTGAAATCATAAGTAAAAGCTCATAAACTGATCATTGGGTCAAATTTGCTGTAAAAAATAATATTAAAGTCATGAACATGAGTGACTAAAATCATGACGAATAATGGAAGATTTGTCATAATCGATACCATCAAGATAGTGTACCATGATATCGATATCAAGCTGAGGCTCCTTGGGGGCAGGGGAAAACTCTCGTGAGAGTTCCATATACATATATATATGTACATACATTGGCGCAGAGTTATGAGAGTCGGGGTTTTCCTAAACCACGCACCTACTTGGTGCTAGACACTACTCCCAAGAACATGAATAGTTCTCCCATCATTTTTCAATGAAGCGGAACCCATAAGTGCATGGATAGTCTGAAATCTAAACATTCGGAATATTGACTCCAAAACATATCATAAAGCCATAGTGGGAGTCTTGACTCCAAAACATATGATAAGTGCTCTTGGGCATAATTACATGCCCAAGTACTATTTCATATCTTATTTTAGTCAAGTTTATCAATTTAATTAATTACATTCTCATGTGATTTTTTATAATTTCGTGCATAAACTAACCGACATGATTAGCCCATGTTTTGTAGGTGAAAAATGTTTAGGAGGGACTAAATATGATTATTAAGGATCAAGGAGGAATCTCGGAACAAATTGCAAAAGAGTCGCACGAGTCGCACTAGGGTATGCACCTGCCCGAGCCACACACCATGCCACGCAGCATGGGCAGCGCACTGAGCACCATGCCACGGAAAGGGAGATGCGGGTTCAGTGATGTGACATGACAGGCATCTGCGCGCGCCAGGCAGGCCATTCCAGTGAAGCCGTGCGACAGGCTCGTGCCACGGCCAAGCCGCTCCGCGTTCAGCTGCGTGCCACGGCAAGCAACGTGCAAGGCCAACGCTAACAACATGCCAAACCAGTAGCTATCCGTGTTTTCTCCGTGCCACGGAGGCAAATTGGAGCAACCAACTCCGTGATAGAGAGGCAGTCCATGGCCGGCCAAAAAGTGCAAATTTTCACTTACTATAAATTAAAACCTTAGCTCCAAAACTAATTCATCACGAAATATCTTTGGGAAACCGTAAAGGAGAAAATGGAGTAGTAAAGAACTCTACCTAGGGTTCATTGTTTTCCCTTCTCTTTTAATTATTCTAGTAAGTACGTTACTCTAATCATGTTTTTGAGTATTTGTATGAACATGAGTGGCTAAAACCCTTCCTCTAGGGTTGAGGCTACGTAATATGATTGTAATTGCATGAATTCTTCTGTGGTTTGAGTTTTTAGTTGTTGTCTTGTCTTATATTCTTTATTATTAATGTTTTTATGCTTGATCACCATGAAAATAAATGCATTAAGCTTAGGTAAAAGCTTGAAAGAGTAACCCTAGGCTAGAACATGAGAATGTAGGGGAAAGTTCTTACTTTACGGTAAAGATTTACCCAATGGATAGAAATTAAACCTAGCGGCGTTGCTTAGTTACTAAAACGGGATGAGCTAGACACCGACTTAGGTGTCACATCACCACTCATAAAGTAGTTGTGAAGCTAAGTCCCAGGAGGACAAATGATGAGAAGTACGAAAGTCAATAATCAAGGGCACAAACTCAAGTCAAGATCCATGTAATTAAATTGCTCATGAACTAGGGCGTCCATCCACACAACTCAACAATGTAAATTGTGAGACTAGTTTTTTTGTGTTTAGAGGCTCGAAAGACCATGACATGAAAACTGAAGTTTTCACACTCAAACCATTGTGAATCGTAGCATTGCATGATTATTAAGTCTCAACTCCTGATTTAGCTAGCCTATTGTTTCGAGTATTTTATGATCACCCCCTATACTTAGTAGAATTTTACAAAATTTCTTTAATCAACACTTGTGGAGTTTATTTTAACACTTGAATTTGATAATTTACTTAATTGGTCGAGTCCTTGTGGTTTTCGACATCAAGCTCTTAAAAAAGGCCACTATGTGCATAAGACCGCGTTGCGCGCAAACAACAGTTGATCTTATTATCCTTGACTAAATCATGAAACATACTTAACTTATGTAGGCTTGCCCAAATCATAAAATCATATGTACTTTTAATAGACTTCATAAGTCAAAAATCATAGATTCATACATGGGAAATTTATAAATATTCATTAATGCTAGATATCGGTCATACTTGAAATCATGAATCACTTAAGCTTGAGTTTTAATAAAACTTGCATGGCCGAGGGAATAATTTCTAATAAGGGAAAGCATGAATTTATATTCAAATTATGTGTAAAAATGCGCTTAAATCTAAACATGCTTGGGCAATGAAATTGGCCATACACATATCGTAGTAATTTCATAAAATTGGGTTAAAACCTATAAATCATATACTTGAATTCACAGACATGAGGAGAATTTGGGCATGAGAGTGAAAGAAACTTTCATTCATAGCCCTACAAACATGGGAAAGTGATCCTCAGCTTATCACACAACCCCGGGGAGGTAGGAAAGAAATTTAGGGATTCTAGCTTGATCTTCAAAGAGAATCTCTAGACTTTGCATGCATGAAGTCCACAAAAAATTTAGAATAGGTTAAAACCTTTTAAAAAACATTTCTTCGGGACTTTAAATGGCGTCATTAGAGAGTTAGAACTACGAATTATAAAAATACCCTTAATGATTCAATTGGAAAAATGCTCAGCACTTTGTCATACGACTCATACCGCCCAGTCATTACTTGCCATCAACCTCGACTCATGGTGTCCTCCATAGCTAGCTAGTCTATTTTCTCTAACTACATGATTATTTCCACAACTCCTATCGTTACTCGTAGTTACTTACTATAAAGGTCATACAATCGCTAGTAGAATCAATACACGATAACCCAAACACATACTACGACTCTGTGACTCAAATTAAATGCGACTAAGCTACAACTCATGAACAATGAGTCATGATTTGGGAAAGAAGCCTCTAATCTAAACCATAGGTCCTCAGCGGCCAGCCACCTAACCATGACTCATTACCTTCAATCGAATGCGAGATTTTCTAGACTTTTTCTACTAAACATACTTTAAATCTCAGTATAGTCTTAGGAACTTTTTGAGGTGTTACATTTAAAACATCATTATCGCAGTACGATTCATGTATGTGACAAAATACATGGCTTTATTTGATCACAGCTCTAGTTTTTCCTATGTGTCTACTTATTTTAACGTAGTATTGGATCTTGCTTGTGATGTACTTGATATTCCTATCCAAGTGTCTACTCCTGTGGGGATTACGTAGTTGTTGATAGAGTGCATTGTGCATGTTTGGTGGACGTCATGGGTTGTGACACCTTTGGTACACTTGGTGATCTTAGAGACAGAGTAGATTCGATGTGATTTTGGGAATGGGCTTATTATCACCTTACCATGCCATTCTAGACTACCATGCTAAGATAGTTACCATAGAGACACAAGGATTGTCAGTTGGAGTAAAGGAATTTTAGCCACTGCTCCTAAAAATCTTATCCCCTATATTCTTGCTAGGAAATTGACGGGTTTGAAGGTGTTCTACATATCTAGCCCGCAATCGGATACCGGTTGAGACGGTCCTTCCATAGTCGGTCTGGAAGTTTTTGAGTTCTTAGAGGTATTTCTGTAGATTTACCGGCATCTTTGCATAAGCTGAGACTTTTGCATAGATTTAGAGCTAGGGACCGAGCCCGTTTCATGCATCGTATAGGATGGATTAGCTAAATTAGAGAGAACTTAAAGAGCAATTGGCAAAGGAATTAGTTAGTAAAGTTTTATAAAGGTAAAGTATTTCTGTAGGTTCCTTTGTGTTGTTTGTAAAAGAAGGACGTGGCTTGCGTATGTGCATTGATTATAGTCGGAGTGGATAAGGTAACTATTAGGATTAAATACCACTTTTCCCTTTGAATAGATGACATTTTTGACCGTTTATAGGGCGGCAATGTTCTCAAAAAATTAACTTCGAGATCGGAGTTATCATCGAAATTTGAAGATTCCATATTTGAGATATTCCCAAGACAACTTTCAAACTAGGTATGAACATTATGAGTTCCTAGTCATGTTCTTCGGACTCACGTATACTCAAAAAACATTCATGATCTTGGTGAATGGTATCTTTAAACGCTATCTAGATTCATTTTTAATCATTTCCATTTATGATATTTTATTGTACTCCAAGACCAAGTAGGAACATGAGAATCGTCTTAGAATTATGTTGGTGTTCTTGAAGGAGAAACGATTGTATGCCAAGTTCACCAAATATGAATTTTGTACGTATTCGAATTGTCTTCTAGGAATGTAGTATCCAACAAAAGAAATTAACGTGGATCCACAAAAGGTGGAGGTGGTCGAATTGGGCTAAGCCTACTACGGTGATAGAGGTTTCCAAGTTTTGTGGGGTTGGCCGGTTTCACTGCGGTTTTGTGAGAATTTGGGTCATGTCCTTGATGTTGACAAGGATACACAAAAGGAAGTTCCTTTTGATGATGCAGGAATATGAAGAGAGTTTTTGGCTTCAAAGATCTTGCTAACCCACGATACCCTGTTTTGGCCTACCTAGTAGAAGTTAAAGATGTTGTAGTCTATTGTGATGCCTCACGATCACGGGTTGGAGTGTTATGTTAATGCATAAGAGATATACCATTATGATTAAAGATAGGTGAAGATGCATGAGAAGAACTTCTCCATATATGACTACAGGTTGCCGGTGGTAGTGTGCGCCCTAAGAATCGAGAGTATTACTTGTATGGGGTTGTTGTAAGGTGCTTACGAGACCATTTGCAACTTGCGGTATGCGTTCTCTAGAAATATTTTAATTTGAGGCAGTAGAGATGGATGGGAGCCTTAAGGACTATGATGTTACAATTTTTGTATCCGCTACGGGAAGGAAAATGTTGTGACAAATGCCTTGATCTGAAAAGTTTTGAGCATGGATGATACGGCTTGTTTGGTAGCTACCTAGCCTTAGATTGCCTAAGTTTGGAGCACTAGCGAACGATCTGGTGATACTTACATTGGTAGATACAGGTGGGATATTAGATTGTGTGGGCCAAGTCATCCCTACTAGAGGAGAGGCAAATCAGGCGGTTTGATTATGCAAAGGTTGACTAAAATTCGGGAACCCGGGTTTACGAGGAGAAGCTGAGGATATGACAATAGATAACAAAAGGAACTCTAAGGATAAGGGGTGTTTATATGTTCCCCCGGTTGGTGAGCTAATCGGCTTATCTGTCAAAAGCTCACAACTCGTGAAGGTACTCTAACCATCAACTTCTTGAAATGTATCCATGATTTGAGCGGCCCCACTGTGGTGGGAGTAGAATGAAACGGAAATTGTTGAGCATGTCACCTATTCCCTAAGCGGTCGACCCAGATGAATTATAAGCATAAGAAGCCTAGGGAATTTTCTAGAGGATACGCACAATCCCAAAGTGGAAGTAAGGAGTAGATAGTGATGGACTTTGTGGTTGGCTACTTAGAAGATGTTGGGAAAAGTTTGACTCTATTTGGGTCATTGTGGATAGGATGACTAAGTCTACCCACTTCTTACCTATTAAAGTGACTTAAAATGTTGAGATGCGCCTGCCAAACTTTATGTGAGAGAGGTGATTCGGTTGCATGGGTATAATTTTGATTGTCTCGAGCAAGGGGTTATCCGGTTCCCTCTCCTTCTGAGGACCTTGCAGGATGAACTCGTACAGGTTGGCCAGAGCACGGCCTTCTACCTACAAATAGGTGGGCAGTCAAAAAGGACAATTTAGGTTTAGAAGACATTCTTCAAAAATTGGCATGCTTGTCGAACTCTATATGAGAGGAAATGCGGAGTCTCAATCTTTAGTTCGATGCATTTCGGGTGAGACCTTAGTGTACCAACTTGCTCAAGAGTCTTTGGAGAAGGTTAGGATGGTCGGAAGCGATTAATTTGGTGGCTCCAGAAGTAGATAGAAACAATATGCGGAAAAAAGGTGAGGGATGTGGAGTTTATGGTGGGAGAAGGTGTTGCAGGTCTCCCCTTAAAAAAGAATGATGAGATTTGGAAAGTGGGGCAAGCTTGGCGCAGGCAGTTGAGCCATTTGAGATTCTTCGGCATTTGGGGAGGTAGCTTATAGAGTTAGCCTTCTTGCCAAGGATGTAGAAGTACATCAAACATTTTATGTCTCCATGTTGAAGAAATACATGGGGATGGGTCTTACACATAATTCGGTTGGGATTCCAGTTTTACTTGTTGAGAACCTATCTTATAAGGAGGATCCCAATGGCTATATCGGTAGGGAGCTCAGAAGCTTAGGTCGAGAAAGAGATGGCAACGGTGAAGGTCGGTGGAAGAACCATCCCACGTAGAAAAAGCCACTTGGGAGGCAGGGGATGACATCTGGGATGGAAATACCTAACTATTTATAGAATCTATTAGTCTTTTTCTCTCTTTTGTGACCATTTGAGGACAAATGATATTTTAATTCCTATCAATTATTATGGGGGATTTGGAATAAGTGAACACATTTTTTGGCCTAGGTTGTTGACGGAAGGTGTTTGGTGATTGTTAGTGAAATCTTGAGGTTGAGAATGGTCTATATGCGAGAAGCCAGAAACTCTGCGGATTACGAGGCTGGCGTAGCGTGGGACCAATTACAGCGAGATCTTTGTTATCATGGTGAAAGGCCAGCCACAATGGACAAGGAGGATTACAGTTAGATTCGTTGTGGCGCTTGGGTGTTATAGAGTCAGCTACCATAGAAATATGTCTCTGTTGCAGATGACGGGAATTAGTAAAAGAATTTTAAGTGGGGATTTCGGGGGTCTACCCGTAATTCCAAGCATGACCTATTAAGAAACTCGAGACGATTTTCTAAGAACGAGAGAATTTTTCCTTCCCCAAGGTAAGAACTTGGTCAATTCTACATGCTTTTAAATCCCTAACCCATAGAATAGATAGAGAGACCTCAATGGTAGAAAATTCTAGTTGAAGCACCTAGTATGGTGAAGCTAGGGCTGCTAAAAGAAGAAGTAGAAAGTGTGGATTTCTAGGTCTAGAAGGGAGTAGGCATTATTTAGGGATTGTGAATACATGTGTACCGGGGGGTAGAGTAAGGAGAGCCTCGGTCTGATAAAGTAATGCTATTAGCCCTAGAAAAGCCTTGAGAAGGGCCGGGGAGTAGAACCCCATCACCTAGTGTTAGGAGTTAGTATTACATGAATAGAACAAAATAAATTCCTTAATTTGTAGCGAGGGAGGCGTATTTATGGGTAGAATTAGGGGCTTAAATGTCCTAGACCCTTGTTGCGAGTAATATAATAAAATACTTTGAATTTATTGTTGTAGATTTTAGTCAGGCGAGGAAAGACAACACTCCAATATAGTAATTATTATTCTAACCCTTCAATTAGGGTAGTTATGGTTTAGAAGGACTTAGACTTTATATAACAAGATGTATATGTATGAAATGATAATGTGTGTATTGGTCTACGGGCCGTTAAGTGTTGTAATAATTCCTTGTTGAATTCCATTGTTGAATGATATGATGTCATTACTTATGTAATATGGAATTGGATGTTGATAGGTTTGTTCATGTTCTTTATTGTCTGAAAGAGATTCATAAATTGTTTGAATATTCAAGTTGTGAGCGGTAAGATGAGGCTGCACCAAGGTCAAATAAATTGATTGAGTGATAAATATCAAAGATATGTGTGAATAAAAGTGGATAATGTGTTGCTCTTGTAATGAGTGGCTCATGCTCGAGGGAGTATACAAACGGCGATTATGCTTGAAGTGTTTCATGTTCTAGGAGAATCAAAGGAAGCGGATGAGTGAGAGCGGGTAGCATGGTGGCACAATATATGGCTTTAGAGTCCCCTAAAGGTCATGACAAGAAGGGTAAATATCAGACCCTCTAGCATGTATGCACAATAGCAATTAGTTTTGGGTATTTGTAATTGGTTGATGCATCGGAGCGTGTGACCGACATATCACCACTGTTATATGGAAATAATTTATGAGTGTAAAGAACCAAGATTTATTATAACTTGAATAAACTGAGATTCCTTGCTATGTATTCTATGTATTAGTAATGTATATGTGTATATGATGATTTGACATTAAGCGTAAAAATCCGTAAATTGTGATGAGTTGGAATCTATTATATGTGGTTCATTTATGTAGTTACAACATATTGATTGTTGTCTTACAGCGGCTATTAGTATCTTCTATGGTTGTGATGAGTACAAGGTTGAACAAGAGTAAAAGAGAGCTGTAAGTGTGTAGTTAAGTCGAGCTCGCACCAGCATGGCGTTGCGGCTTTACCTATACCGTCGTGACGAGACCATGTCAGCAGCCAAGTGACCACTGAAGCAAGGCACTAATCTCGTGGCGAGGCAAGCAAATCACCTATAGATTGATTTTTCAATGAGTATAAATTACTAAACTTGTGTTTTGGGGATAATTGCATGTTGTTTTTCACTTTATATGTGTGATTATTTGAATTGGTCGATGATGCCTACGATCGTTGTTTGTGCCCGTCTTTCGCACTTCTTTGGAGTGTAGACCTCAATCCAGAAATGCATCTTGGCCCATCTCTAAATCAACAACAAGAATTAATTAAAGGTGGCGGTCGGGATATGGCCTTCAATTCCATTGCAAAAGACGTCTTTTTGTTCGAGACATTTGACTTTTTTATTTTCTTAATTTTCTATTTTTAGACGGTATTACGTAGATGTCCTCATGTACAATGACTTTAAGTTCTAGGGATGTATTAGGCAATTTGATGAATGTGTTCTTTTGACATAATTACGACCCACTTTATTTATTTTTTTCATAATGTGATTTACTTATATTTGTTGTTGGGATTTAGGTAATTAGTTGGGACTCGTTGGTTCACCTTTGGAGGGATAGTGTGGGTGTCAGTAATCAACGCAACGACTAGTGACAGTTAGTTATCTCTTTTGGGCCAACTTTTAGCATCATTTGGTCCATCATTAGGTCATTAACCCCATGTTGTTTTTGCCCAAAATATGCCTCGTAACATGATCTGCTTAGAGGGAAATAGTAGATAATGCCTATCAATCACCTTTTAGCTTAAATAAGTCTAGGAATCCATCAATTATTTTGTTCCATCTCTAAAACTTTCATACTCTTGGCCCAAATATGATTTCCACTTTGTGAGCTTGAGTATTTTCGTTGATGTTAACTAAGTTATATATGTGTTGAAAGGTACGAGCTTTTCGAGCCCAGTACAGGGCCTAGCGAGATTGGCACTCGATGCTATTTATGGCCCTAATGTACTACTCAAGCGGCATGGCTGCGAGCAACATCTAATCAAGATAAAATGTGAGTAACAAAAATGCAGGCATATTGAGATAAATCATACAACTAAGATACTTTCACAAAATTACTAGTTTATAAAAAAGTTGCACAATGATTAAAATCGGATAAAGCAAATAAAACACTTTTATTTGCACAGCAAAACCTCTAAATAACATGAGTATTAGATTTATCGGGGCCAGGCCCCTACATTTGCTCTAACCAAAACTATACATGGTTGAGGGATAGTAGATACACTAAGAGAGAGTGTTGTGCTACTTAAATCTTGAAGCCCAGGAGGATCCTACTGAGCTACTCATGTGAGATTGTCTATACCTGAAGGCTGCATGTAATAAAACAATGTAGCATCCCACATATAAGGAGGGGCTTTAGTACAAGGAATCGTACTATAAGTAAAATAGTAAAAAGGTAGCATAAATCTCGTAGGGTAAAAGGAAACCATGCATGAAAATCATAATTAAACATGTACAATATTGTAGGATTCAAAAAAGAAAAACAGTGCAATTTTCCCTTAAGATTTGTAATCATAAAATAATACGTGATACTACGAAACTTCATGGCTTAACCGACATAAAACACCATTTTCATATGGCGTCGATCTATGACCAATCAAGTAGCTATCACCTATGCTTGCGAAAGGTGATATACATGAAATGACTTTCTAGGGAGACCTTAAATCATCCACTATAGGGAAAACATGGGGAGCGCTCGGCCCCTATGGAACATCCACTCCTGCATCGATAAATGTAGTTTCAATTAGTTTCCATAGGACATATGGTTTTTTGGTTAACCATTCACTCCCCTGTACATAAATCATGTTCATGAATTTACATAATCATGATCTTACTCTTTTACAAGAAGAGTTCATAACCGTGTAGCATGCTTTATACGACGCTTATATTCATTCACCATGGAGAATCATACTCAAAGTTCATAATTTTATCATATAAAAATCATGTTCAAAATTCATGCATCATTATGGTAATCATTTTCATAACTCATGCATTATCATGGAAAATCATATTCATAGTTCATACTTTCAAATCAAAAATTTAAAAATCATAGTCATTCTTTCAATGGGAAAAACTCATACTTACTGAATAAAAATTCATATGCCATGGGTCCCAAAAGAATTCATTCATAAATACATGTCGCATACTCGAGATAAAATCATAGGGTCATCTCAAATCAAAACATCATAAGTTCGTATTTTCTTTGTCATGAAGGGAAAAATCATTATTTTTCATTATCATGCATAATCATGGAGGAACTTGTAAAACATCTAGCTATAAATCGCGTAGCTCACAATATTCACTTCATGAAATTTACATAACCCAACATGGGGTTTCTCAAACTTATTGTAAAGCCTTACAAAATCAGTGGAGTAGAGATGCATAGGCTAAATGAGAAAAGCTAGTGGGAAGAAACATGATGTCCCCGCGTTTTAAGGTTGTGTTAGATACCTTGTTTACTTTAGAAGCAAGAGGAGGCACACAAGTGAAAGCTTAAGAATGGGTTGTGATGAGTTTGTAATTTACCAACTCATTAGTCTTTTAAACATGAACTTTTGCTTGGTTTTCAAGTAATTTAGGAAGATTTTATTAGTTCTCTTTGGAGTTTTGCGGTATTTAATTTTTAAATGAAAAGAAAAAGGTTGAACAAAAAGAATAGTGTTGGTAAAAAGAGGACATGCATTTCGCATGATGACACTTAAACACGGACAAATGTAAGGCAAAACCTTTGCTTGGAAGTTGAAGGCACACTTATAAAAGCGCAAGTCAGCACACGTGTGAAATGTAGGTGCTAATGCGGTACCATTCCTAGACTTTACGGCTAGCTACGATCGGCGGCAAATACAAAGCTTTTGTAAGTGCCTCGCAGAAGTGGCAGACCATTCAGAGGGTAAATCAACACAGCATACAAAAAGAGGAGCAGCTTTACCCTATTTTTGTAAGTTTGTATAGAATAGAATATTCCATTCCTTGACATTCACGGTTAGTTTTTTTTTGAGAGAAAAGATAGAGAGAAGTGAGAGATTTTGCTTCATTTTCTTCATCTTTCTAAGGTAAAAACCTCCATTGAAGAACAGCGACATGAAGTTTCTTACTAATGATGAATTATAGTGATTCCTTTGTGGTTTATCTCTTGTTCTTCATTTATGAGTAGCTCAACACCTTGCTAGGGGCGTGTGCATGATAGGGACTAAGAACTGATTTGGCGTTGCTAGTTTAATCTTAGAATTACTTATTTAGCATAAATCCATTGTTTTCTCTAAATTATAACTAAAACATCTATAATTGAAAGTATGGATTGTGTTTAGTTAGTCTATTGTTTCTTGAAAATGGAGAATAGAATATGGTTTAGAAAACAATGATTGGTAATTGGGTTTTGATTATGTGGAATTGGGCTAGAGATAGACAAAATCCATTTTATACACCCGTTAAAAGAATTAAGGCTAGAGATAGTTTAATTCTTACCCAAGTTATAGTGGTTTTTGTGTATGAGACCTTGGGGTTTGAAAACCCAGGGAAAAGGTATCTGATGGTTGAAAAACATTAGGTGTCACCTTGTCCATGATTATTTATGTTCGAAAGTATGCTTTTATTTGCTAGTTCACTCTAATCCTATTAATGCCTCATCAATAGCACACCGCTATTATTCTCTCATATTGTTACTTCGAAGTTGGTTGCCATGTTTTGTTGATTGAATTTGAATTCGTGTGCGTCTTACAACCCCAATATTTAGTTTTCTAGGTTTGATACAATGATGCTATTCCATTCAAATTGATAAACGACTTTCATTTCTATGTCGGTCTTCATTCCCTGTAGATTACGACCACGACTCGGGAGTTGGGTAAATATATTTCAACAACCGTTTTACACTTTTTCTAGCAATGAGGTGGATATGCACATCATCAATTTTGGCAAGAACTGTAGGTGAATGAGATTTGATAACCTTTAGTTGTTTGTTGATTTGAATTAATCGAGCATATTGTGCGAATTTACATTTATTGTTGTGTTTTTCACTACTTGTTTAAGTTGGATGTAATGAGTCACGTCTAAGTAGGTTTCCCTATATGGACACATGGATAAAGGCGAGGATTGATCTGTGTTGCTGATGTAGCGGGTGTCATTCTCCTACCACCTACGTTAGAAAATGTGGTGTTTCATGTGGCCCAGCACGATGTTACACTTGCTACAAATGAAGGACTCTGGAGGGTAGCAAAGCGAAGATTTTAAACATTGCAACTTTCTTTAAATATGCCAGCCTTTCATGTCTCGACATTAACCAAGAGTCGATTTGACTAAGTCTTTTCCCATTCTTATTGATGGGAAAGCCATTGTTTAGTTAGAGGCGCTTAGGTGTATTACTTCTTGGCAAGGATTGAAGAGGCTTTCTTGGATAGGTTCTTCCCTCCTCGAGCATGTTGCAATTGAGGGATGACATCTGGAAACTTTAGACAACTCAGAGTGAACCTTCGCATGAGGCTTGGCTCAAATTCAAAAAGAAAGATGCAACATGTCCAAACCATGGGTTGCGAGAGAGAAGTTCTTCTCCAAGCTACAATCGTTCTCTTGACTCAATCAACAAGTTTGTGGCCAATAATCTCACTAGTGGGTCCTTGATGGACAAAACATATCATTTGGCCAAAAGACCTTTTGACCCAGGATGGCCAAGACAAGCAGGAACATGCCACACTAGAGACAGGGGTGCCCACACCAGTGCTTTTAGTTCCAGTCTTATGACAATAGAGATAGAAAATGAGATGAGGACGGGGATGAGACCTTAGCAAAAATGATGACCCATCTTGAGTGTAGGACAAAACATGTGATGGGAGTTGGTGCCAAGAGTGTAAATATTATTTGGAACCCAAGGCCATATGCAATATTAAGGTGAGGCTTCACCTCCAAGATACGAAGAAGAGTGTAAATATATGGGTGGCCAAGGAATTATCATCCTAGATATCAAGGTGTCAACCAAAGCCTTTGGCATTGATGTTGGGCGCATATTTTATGCCCATTTGCATATTTTACCCATATTGAATCATGTTTAGCATTACAATCCTTAATTTATGCTTACATTCATGTATGTGTGTGTTTTATATGCTAAAAAATTATTTGAGTTTATTTGAGAAAAGTATTAAGAAAATGTGCTCAAATGACACAAGGAATCAAGATTTGAGGATTTCAGATGGTTTGGTTCAATGGTGGTGCCCTACACAAAGTCCCAAACTTTAGAGAATGAAAACTTCGAGTTGGGGCGCACCAACCTTAAACTTTAGAGAAATGCACTTCACAAACATGGCAAGATGAGTGACGCCCTATGCTAGGGTGTCCCATACTTAGGAAAATTTGATGAACACATTGGCAAGATAGGGCAGCACGCTAGGCCTTCTCCAAAGTTAAACTTGCAGTAATTTGACTATGTTTGTGGCAAGATATATGGGGCGGCATGCTAGGGTCATTCCGAGGAAAAAAAGTTAATTTTAAATCACCATGATTTGAAGAGGCGGAAGTGCAATTTGAGCACATCTATAAATAGAGGCCTTAGGCATTGTGCTTGATTTTGGACTTCTTCATTTGTCTTTACTCATTTACATTCCGTAGTTCATTTATCAAAGCTTTGTAAGCCATTTGGAAGGAAGACACGGTTCTACAACTAGGTTTTGTCCTCCTTACTTCGTATTTTCGTATGATGATGACTATATATTTATTTTTTCACTTGTCTATGAATGGCTAAACTCCTATTCTAGGGTTGTGGCCATGGTGAGCGATTGATTGTTTGAAAGACGAATTAAATTATTTTTGATTCTTCAATTATGGATATTTGTATTTGTGATGTTAATTTATTATTTATAAGATTGATCACCTTGTAAGTAATATGTTGGCTTTGATGTAACCGAGAGAAAGAGAGCAAGAAGGGTAAATAAATATACAGCAGAATTCAAAGACCCTTGAACAATTGGTGATAGGATAGAAGTTGTTGTTGAGGATTAGGAATATACCCTTCAATCTCGTTTTAGTAGAAATACAAGTAGGCATAACGGGTATTTCATTTCTCTGCGACCATGAGGATATAGGCATTAGGGTTTAGGAAATAGTTCTTGGATACTAAGGATAGTTGTAAGAAATGGGATAGTAAGTTGCGACTATCAATGTAGGAAAAATCATGCAGGTTTAATAACGTGCCAGAAAACTCGACTTTAAACCAACCAGTTCCATTATCCTAGTCTTTTACCATCATCAAAATCGTTCAAGATTGCAATTGTTTGATTAACTTTATATTAGATGTTTTAGTAGTTTAATTTTTCAAACCGATATTTATTTAAGCATTTTGTGGGTAGTGAAATTAAAAAGTGACAGCACTTATAATGGTTAAATTGAAGGCAAGTCCCTAAGTACGATGTCACGGACTTCAAATCCTATATTACTTGATGACAATGCGCTTGCATTGTGCTTTAGGTGGCGATCATGTTTTGAACCATTGCAGTGCGTGAATATTGTTTAATCACTTGTAGAGTTTAAATTTTTATTTCACTGATACGTATTTTATGTTTGTTTCTTGTTTTTTTTGGGTTCCACGGGGTTTTTGCCTAAGTGTATACTGCCAAGCACGAGAAATCGAGGACCAACTTTGGCTTCTCTTGATCCTATAACGAGAGAGAACCTTTTCGAATGTTAGGCTATGGGAAAGCAATAGGAGCGGTGAAAGAGAATAATAGAGTTCTAGTGATGTATTTTTCTAGGCCTAATCGGAACGCTTCTAAAGTGATCGTCAAGCCAGGCCATCACTTTAGGAACTTTGAGCTAAAGAAGAAGTTACTATGCGGTTGGTCCAAAACACTGCCAATTTCAGCGCAAACCCACTGTGAGAATACCATAGGCATTTGATTACATTTGATAGGCAGTGAAAACTTCCACTACCCCGAACATGTCGAGATGAATATGTCAAGTTGACTTTATTTCGGTTCTCATTGATCCGGAGAAACCAAGGAGTTGCTTTGAATAATCCTGCGGAGATCCATCATAACTTGGGAGATCCTCTCAATAAGTTCATCAATCGGTTTTTATCTCGAGAAGAACTAAGGCGGGGAAAGATCTCGGATTCTGTACGAAAGATGGGGAAATGCTAGCTCAAGCATGGGAGAGATACAAAGGGTTACTTTAGGGATTGTCCACACCACGTGCAACCTTAGGAGATAATTGGGCATAACTTTATTGAGGGTCTGAAGCTCGAGTCTGAATGCCTTGTGATTACCGCAAAGGACAAATTCTATCCAAAAATTATGACGAAATTTAGGAGGCTCTCTTGAACTTCATGTGTGGAGAGTCGGGATTATCAAGAATCAAGCTCGGGATTTGCAGCAGTAAAGGTTCCTAGAAATCTTGGGTGGGATGGTGTGTGGCAGTCTGGTGGGCATTCTTCAGTTGGTGAAAGCAACAAGTAAGTTAGTGACCACACTAGTGGGGAGGCCAAGAGCGCCGGTACAAATCCACCACCGCTATGTGAGGCGTGTGGAGCAAGCCCGCGCTATTCGGAGTTGTCCTCTTGTCTCGAGTCTATCTATTTTTGGGGCAACAAGGTCATGGTGGAGATTTTTGCGGGTAATGGATATAATTAGAATCTTTGGAATGGAGAAAATCCCTCATGGGAAGGGAATCAAAACTTCCAATGGCCCCAAAACACTTATCAAAGGCCACAGGTCCAATGTCAAGACCCAAATATAAGCTCGGATCAAAACACGGAATGACGAACCAGAGGCTCAAGTCGACCCATTACGATGAACATAACATCTAGCTCAACATTTTAAATGAGAAAATCTAACACATAACATGGCGAAAATTGAAATAATAATAATACATAAAACAAGTACGAAGTTGAATACATACTATGTGTAAGCCTATACTGCGACGAAATTTAATAGGACAATACCTCAACTAACTCACTAAAGTTTGAAACTGAAAATACTGAATGGCCGATAAGAAAGGCCTCAAAGATGAGGACTCACCAACCCTATGGAGTCTTGACACTAACGGTCTAGCTAGCGACGGGCGAGCACAGATATACAGAGCCCATTATCATGAAATGATACAACATAAGTATGCGGTCGGTAAGTGGAATGTACCGATTATACAAGGTAAGTAAAAGCTCTTAAGTAAAGTAAATAAAGTAATAGTTAATATTGAATAATTATATATTAATAAATATAAAAAAATTAAAAAAATTAAAAAAATTAAAAAAATTCATAATTTAAACATAATTGAATATCATAGCTGAATCGAATGGCCCAAAGATGCTTGATAATCATAAGTAAAAGCTGAACATTGGGTCAAACTGCTGTATGATATCCTAACTAGTGAACATGCATAGAAATCGTAAAAGAGCAATGGATTCGTCATATAACGACATTACCACAATAGAGGTTACGTGGTCTTGACTATAATACTCAAGTGGGGCGGAGCGAGTCCAAAACATTTCGGGGCTTAAGGATGCTACCATGATATCGATGTCGAGCAAAGGCCTCTTGGGGGCGAGGGAAGCTCGCAAGTTCTTCCATCAAACCTTATTGATCAATAAGGAGATCAAGGAACTCAATTTTTGGTGTAAGGAGTCTATTAAAACCAAGAAATTATAGTCAAGGAGGTACCAAATAATCTGAACGTACCCATGTTGGCATGTAGTTACGAGGCATAGGATTGGCCCGGCCCTTAGCCCTGTCGGTCTTGAATCTTGCTCCCAAAGCATGCATATGATCTCCATCAATTTTTAAAACGAAGCTAACCATTGTCTAGTGACGAAACTGAATCCCTTGACATGACATATATATTCTAAAAACATAACATAAGAGGCAGCAGCTAGAAAACCACAAGCTCAATAAGAGGGGGAGTAGACTCCAAAACCACGTAGTAAGCTAAGAAGATGAAATTTAGATAAATCATGAAACATAATACCATATGGGCTTGACAAATGTAGACATGCTTGAAATAGACTTTGATCACTCAAACATGATCATAGACGCCGATGAAGTAAATCATATTTCATCATAAACAACTCATTATAGCTAAACATTGATTCAAATCTTCAATCTTTTCATGAACCTTCATAAATAGGCATCTTATTTGTAAAAACTTTAAAATCATAATTTGTAATTGAAAACATTATAAAACATTCCCATAAATCGCCATTCAACATTAGAAACTTGCATAGAGAATACCCATGATAGATACTTGGAGAATTCACAGTTGGGATAAAGCCCCATAGATTCATCAACTTAGTAATCACATAAAATTAAGGAGGGATTGGAAATGGTAGTGGATGGATGCACTCATTCATAACCATACATACTTGGAAAATTCTGATTACACAATCCTCTTGAATGCTCAAAGAAATTTGGGGAAGAACTTGATGAATCTAAGTTTGATCACCCCTTAGAACTACTAGGCTTCCATGCATGGAGAGGAATAAGTTTAGGATGAGTGAAACCCTCTTAAAACACATCTATCTAAGCTTAAAATGACATCGTTTAGGTCATGAACTTTGAAATTATGGAAAAGCCCTTAATAAATTTGCAGAAAAATACACACTACTAGTCCCAACGAGGGACTAGGCGACTCGTGGCTTTGAGGACGAGTCGTGAGTACCGCTAGAGTGGCGATGTTGGAATTCACACCTACGATGGTAACCCACAGCGGACACCACGACTCATGGTGACCGATTCATGACAAAGCGCTACAAAATTTCCACCTTCGGGCCAACCATGACCACGAGTGACTTAATGACTCGTGGTCGACCTGTTGGCCTCTCCTGGTCAACTTCTTGACCAAAAATGCAACCAACTCACCCTTCACTCCATGGGTTTGACGAATCGTGGTGCACCTCTGAGTCTTTGGACGGCTCGTCGCGCGACACAGTGCATAAAATCCTATTTTCTTCGTTTCAACCCTCAGGTCGATCTTAGGGCTTTGGAGTATTATAATATCTCCCTCTTGGGAATATTCATCCTCGAATGTGAATAAACATCTTTGAAAAGGCCCCAGAAATGCAATCATCATACCGAATACTAAACATTTAGAGTTTGAAGTGTGGTGTTGACTCACGGGTGAATTACATGGTGGCCCGAATTCATAGATCATACATACATGCATTGACATAAAAGAAAGCTGGAACACATGATCTTGGACATGAAACCGAATAGAGTTATAGAGAGAGGCCGAAGTACCTCTCAATCCTAACGAGACGGGAGGAAAAAATGTGTGTATTTGTATGATGCGCTTTGGCTTCCCGTATAGCTCCCCTAAACATGCTTTGATTCCTCCATCAAAAACCTTTCAAACTACTTCTTTGTTTCTTAGCTTTCAAACCTATCGATCAAGTATTATGTCACTCTCTCTAACAACGGCGTGATATTCGAACTTGAGGTCTATCTTTGAATAGCGATTTAGCACCCAGTGCAATTAGAGCAGAATTAATTGATAGGTAGGGGAGAGGATACCTTTTCTAGATTGTAACTTTGTTATTTATCGATAGTCAATGCACATCCTAAGGAAACCATCCTTTTTCCGAAAAAAGAGCATTACCCCATGGGGATTTTCTGATGCGATGAAACCCTTGTCTAAACGATCCTTGACTCATTTAGCTCGGCTAGTGGCTTTGAAGTGGCGAATGAAATGTTGGATTGATTCAATAGAATCCCGAATCTCCATAGGCAGCTAGTAGGGGGCTCCATTCTAGAAGGAGGAATAGATATAGGCTACATATCGGGAAGAAGGTCAATACCAAAATCGATCTCGCTCGGGAGGAATTTACATTAAAATCATCTGCAAACAACTTACGGATATCGCACACTATAGGAGGCCGAAATTGGATAGTCGAGGTTCAGACATAACATCCTTAACCTTAACAAGGGGCTTTCATGAAACCACTTACAAATCATCTTTCTAGCCTTAAGGTAGAAATGAAGCGACTTCTGAGCATAGCGAACTACCGCTTCCACTCTGGGAGGCGCTCACGAAATCGAACTCTGCCACGGGTTACATAATTTATTGAGGCATAACATGAATGTAACCAATTAATGCCAAAGATAACATCAAAATCTATCATATTAGCTCTACTAAATATGTTAAGGTGACTTTAGAAGGACTATGGCCCGAGGGAAATTTCAATATACCCAGTCGAGCTATAAGCTAAATCAGAAATTTGGAGTAGAGGCGAAGAAGGGTTCTAATAGGATTTTGGGACGGCTATGAAACTACTAACAATATAGGGCGTTACCAAAAAGATAAAGTAACCCTTTTTGGATCTAACAATGCATATACATCAAGGTGGAATACTCCCAACATACGGTGGCCTAATCACAAGGAGAGACCTCACGCTCTTGTGAGATCGAGCATATAATGCATTGCAGTGGACCACCACCAGGCACTGAGTGGATGCACCTGGCTGAGTTGAGCGTGGTAGTGGTCTTCTTGAAATTTCAGTGGCTAGGCCTCGGACCCTATCATGGCCCCGTCTGTACACCAAGACAATCTCTGACATATTTCTAGTCTTCCAACGCAAAATACTTTGAGCAGGCGGCTCATGGCCGTGTGTGCACGGCCACACTTGCCACACTAAGGATCTTGGACTCTCCCGAGTATGCTCCCTTGACCTCGAGCACGATGCTCGTCCCCTACGGTTGCGCCTAGATCGATGCACGCTTATAGTTGGCAGCGAGGGCGATGATCTCACAGTGGGACTGCGCGGTGCCCGCACGGGTCTTTGCTAGGAATCCAAAGCTATCGATTCTAGCCCTCTTAGTATCCCTCTCAGCCCCTCACCTATATCGCCTCTATACATTTGGGCATAGAACTATCCAATGAAAGTCAATGTCTTGATGAAGCATCACGGTCGGGCAATCTTTGACCGGAATAGTGTGCTATCCCATTACACTGAAGCCCGACTCACTCGGGATCTGTCACCATCTCGGGTGCATACTTGGACAGCGAGTGAACTCCAAAAGAATATTCTGATAGTCATGTTACCCTTTCTTAGGTTAACAAACTCATCTTCTTTAATCTCCACTTATCTTACGAGGAAAGAATCAATCCAGAAATGTGATATAGAACGAGGACTCCCAACAAATGAGTCACGGTCCCGAACTTCTGCTATCCTTCCATTGCACAGAGCGAATGCGCACAACCCCTTTCAACGATAGAAGGCTAAATGTGCACACTCCTCCCATTAACCCCAATGATCTAGGTACTTTAGAACTTTATCAATAAACTCGTACGGATCCTTGTCCACCTTTGATCAGCCCAGACTTGAAGGGTTCATCCTCGGAAAATTTCTAACTCTAGATGCTAGCGTATTTCCATTCCAAGGGACATGTGCTAGAGCTTATTCGGTAGACACAGGCGGTCAAAGCCTAAGCTAGCATGTAATAGGCACGCCTTTTGAGTTGCGTGGGCAACATGCTTTTGGGTACATGATCCTCGAGGACTGAGTGGGGGTGCTTGTTCAGTCACCATTCCATTCTCGGGGCAATATCTATTTCCATTTCTTCTTGGGTGCTCTAAGAGGAGGCATAGTACATACTTGACGTATAGAATGAGTTAGAAGGATAGAGAGACATTTCATCGGACGACATAGATCATGAAAGAAGGAAACATTTCCTAAAATGTTTGGCCCAGCCTCTTCGTCATAAGTATGTGGCGCTTCACGCAAGAAAAAAACTCTAATTGTCGCGTCTTTCAAATACCTAGGATACTTCAAACCTAATGCTCTACTATACTAAGTTTTCACGACCCGTACATAGTCTTGGATCAGAATACAAGATAAGGAAGCTAAGAGGCTCAAGTCAACCCGTAGCATGAACATAACATCTAAGCTCAACATTTAAATGCGAGAAATCTAACATATAACATAGAAAAGTCAAAAATCGATAACATCAAGATGCGAATACATAACACAAGTCGGAAGATGAATACGTACTATGTTTAATAAGCCTCTACTATTTATGAGTTGATAGGAAAAAACCCCAACTAACTCACTAAAGTATGAAACTTAAAATACATAATATAAGCGACAAAAAGGGCCGCTTGAAAAATGAGGACTCACCAACCCTTAATAGGAGATGCTAAGAGCCAGAATGTACGGCTAGCGCGAGGCCCCGAGCCTAAATGTACGAGCACTGTATCGCGAAACTATACGACGCAAAGTGCAGTCGATTATGTAGAATGTTTGCTCGTGGAATATGCAGAGTATGCGAGTAAGTGCTAAGTAAGTAAAATCGAGAGATCATGTATATCATAAACATTTCATCATAAGAGTGCGAGTAGATCTTGCATGCTATAATCTGAAAACATGACAGACATAATTGAATATCATAGCTGAATTTAATGACCCAAAGTTGAAAACTAATCATAAGTAAGGCGAACAATTGGGTCAAACTGTTGAAAACATGATATGTTAAGCGATGAACATGCATAGTGAAATCATAAGGAAGAAAGGGGCTTCGTCATATAAGCTTAACATCACGAAATAGAGCTTACGTGTCGACTGTACACTCAAGAGGGCGAGTCGTCCAAAACCTTGTCGGGGCTAAGGACTACCATGATATCGATATCAAGTTGAAGGCCCTTTGGGGGTAGGAGAAGCTCGCAAGGAAGTCCCAAATAATCTGAGCATACCTATGTTGGCACGTATTTCTGAGGCATAGGGTTTATCTGACCCCCTAGCCTACTCGATTCTAGACACTACTCCCGAAAACATGCATATGCTCTCCATCATTTTCAATGAGGCTGACCATCGTCCTAGTGATGAAGGCTAGAATTATAACATGAAATATATATTCACAAATATAACATGAAAGAGCCTTGGCTCGAACCATACCATAAGATGAGAAGAGGAAATTTATGCAGACCCCAAAATCATGTGGTAAGCTAATAACATGAAATTTAGATAAATCATGAAACATACTTGATCATATGCGCTTGCCCAAACTTAAACGTGCTTTAAATGGACTTTGATCACTCAAAACATGAACATAGACATGGTTAATTCCGAAATCAGAGGAATTAGAATAGAAGAAAGAGACGGATTTCGGATTAGAGTAAGGGCACATACTTTCATCATAAACATCTCATCACAACTAGAAGCATTGATCATAATCTAATCTTTTAATGAACTACCATGATAGACTGTCTTATTTGCAAAACTTTAAGAAATATAATTTATAATTGAAAACTTTATAAAAATAATTACATAAAGCATAATTGAACATTATAAACATGCATAGAATACACATGATAGATACTTAGAGAATTCACAAGTCGAGGTCAAAGCCCCATATATTCATCAACTTAGAAATAATTGAAATTGAAGAGGATTGGGCATGGGATTGGATGGATAAACCCATTCCATAGCCTAAATACACCGGAAAATTCTTATTACAAAACCCTATTGAATGCTCAAAGGAATTTGGGAAAGAACTTAATGAATCTAAGCTTGTCACCCGTAGAACTACTAGGCTTGCATGCATGGAGATGAATCGGCCAGGATGAGTTAAAACCTCATTAAACACAGCTATTAATTTAAAATGATATTTTATATATCTGAATATAGAAATTATGAAAAAGCCCTTAATAATTTTAGGAAAATACACGTCTTGGTCCCAACGAGGGCCCGGATGACTCATGCTTTGAGGATGAGTTGTGAGTGCACGCATAAGGTGGCCGGTACTAGAATTCTTACCTCACGAGGGCCACCATGACTCATGGTGATCCCAAAGACTAGTGGTAATAGAGTCATGATAAGCACTGCCTAAATTTTCCACCTTCAAGCCAACCCTTACGACCACGAGTTACTTAGCGACTCATGGTCACGACCATGATTCATGTCCTCTCTGTGGTCAACTCATGATAAAAAAAAATCCGGCCAACTGCGCGCCCGTTCCGGTCACCTAATAACTGCGTGTTGGACCTCAGTCCTTGGACGACTTGTCTGTGATGCGGTGCATAAAATCTATTTTTACCATTTTCGTCAGTGGAGTGCGATCTTAGGGCTTTGGGGTATTACAGCAGTAATAAGCGGTTCTCTTGAGAGACAATGAAACGATGGATAGTGCGGCGAACCTGATGGTGATAAATGCAAAGTCTATTGATGAGATTGAAAGGCAAATGTTGCAATTGGCCTATAGCGAACAATAGACCATACATTGGCACTCCACAGGTAGCATCGAGGGAAGAACTCAAAAGGAAAATGTAGAAGTGTAATTTTCTTATGCAGCAGTAGGAGTTAGGTGAAGTGATCCACTAGAGAGGAAAAGAGCGATAAAGAAGCTGATTGTGATGGTTAGATAGGAAGTGGGTGAGCGAGTCGGGAAAAATCAAAAATTGTAGTGGATAGAACACCTCTCCCATTTCCTCAAATATTTAAGAAGCAGAAAGAGGATATAGCTTGTTAGAGACTTCATTAGATTTTAAAGCAAGTTCATGTTAACTTACCTTTGGTGGAGCTTTTCAGGATGTTCCCAAATATGCCAAATATTTGAAAGACATTGTGGCAAATAAGAAGAGGCTTACGGAATTTGAAATTGTAGCATTGACGGAGAATTGTAGTTCATTGGTGCCGAAAAAAATTCCTAAAAAATTGAATGACATAGGAGTTTCACAATTTTGGTGACCATCGGAAACTAAGTTGGGTCGACCTTGTGTGATTTAGGAACTAGCATCGGAATTTGATGCCTACATCTTTATTGAACATTGGGGCTAGGAAAACCGGTACCCACCAACAACAACATTACAACTGGTAGATAGGTCCATTGTTCATCTAGAAGGAATCATTGAAGATGTCTTGATAAAGGTGGGACTTTCATCTTGCGATGGTTTTATAATCACGGACTATGGCGAGATGTAGTAGTTCCCCTCATCTTGGGGAAAGTTTTAGCCACCATAGATGCTATTGTAAAGGTTAAGTGGGCAAGGTGTCTTGAAAGTGGATGTTCGAGCATATTTTTAGTGTGTTCGGGGCAGCAAAATTGCAGCCCCACTATGAGGGGTGAAAACCATTGTGCCCGATCGAACCCAGGTATATCACTACAAACTTAGAACGTGTATCACAGGATAACCCATTAGGCATAGCGTTGGTATATGAGGAAGAGCAGGACAAAGGGGTTAGTGATGGAGGGAAGCGCTATTAGATAGGGACTCCGAAAGTTCATGGGAAGAGGTTAGTGGAAGATCTTCTTTCAGGGGTTGAGAGACCCAAAGTAACGAGAAAATGACTTGTAAGTGTGAAGCTATAAGGTATCATACCTGAGGGATTACAAAAATAAGGAAAAATGTTTAGCGAACTTGTTGCCACCGGTTTATATGTCATGAGAGATATTCCTGAAGAGATACTTGACAAATCTCTAAGTGGGGAGAAAAATTTGAAGTCCTCTATTGAGAAGGAAAGCGAGTTCTTGAGTTGAAACCCTTCGACTCATTTGAAATATGCATATTTGGCGATTTATAAGATGTACTGTATTAATACCGCTTTGTTGAATGATGCAGCTGATAACGAGGTTGCTAGAAGTACTAAGGCGTCGTGTGAAAGCCTTTGGGGTGGATAATGGCTGACATAAATGGAATAAGCAATTTTTGGCATGCATAAGATACTTCTTGAAGAAGAACCCAGGACTAGTGTTGAACATGTTGAGCTTAAACCCAATCATGAAAGAGGTAGTAAAGAAGGAGATCATAAAGTAGCTGAATGCGTCAACTATCGATTTCAAACGGTCATTCGGTGAGCCCGATTCAATGTGTTCCAAAAAAATGGGCGGATGACTATAGTGCGTAATAGAGGATGAATTGATCCCCAAGAATAGTCACGGGGTGGAGGAATTTGTATTGACTAAAGAAAGCTTAATGCGGTCACCACGAAGGATCACTTTCCCTTGCCTTTCATGGATCAAATGCTAGATAGGTTAGCTGGGCAGGATTATTATTATTTCTTATATAGATACTTAGGTTAAAATCATATTATGATCACCCAAAGGATTAGGAGAAGGCGACTTTCACTGTCCTTTCGGCGCCTTTGCATTTCGAAGGATGTCGTTTGGATTATGTAATGCTCCAAGAGCATTCTAGAGATGTATGCTAGTTATATTCACATACATGGAGGAGAAATGTGTGGAAATGTTCATGGATGACTTCTCAGTGTATGGGAGTGACTTCAATAACTTCTTGAATCATTTGGATATTTGTACTAGCCGAATGTGAAGACTAATCTTATCTTTGAGCTGGGAGGAGTGCCATTTCATGGTACGTGAAGGGAAAGTCCTGGGCCATAAAATTTAAAAGGGAGGTATTGAAGTTGACAAAGCTAAAGTTTTGCTTGATCGAAAAACTACCCCACCGATCTCGGTGAAAGGAGTCTTAGCGGTTCTTAGGACATGCGGGTTACATAGGAGGTTAGATTTAAAGATTTTTCCAAAAATGTAACTAGTATGTGCAAGTTCTTTTAGAAAGATGTGAAGTTTGGAGTTCAACAACGAATATGTGCATGCTTGTTCGGCTCTTTTGAGACTACACTTGCAAGTGCACGCAGTCGAACAAGTAGTAAAACAGCTCAAGTAAGCCAAGTATCGATCCACGGGGGCCCCGGACCAGAGTAATAATTAGCGTTAATGAACTCTAACTCTAAAAATACAGACAACAATTTCAAGAAGATTTTGAGAGTTGGTTTTCTACAATTTATACTAATCTCAAACAAATGTACAAATTAGTCTAAACTATAGCAATGAGCATCTTTGAGGCTAAAACGAACATGCGGTGAAGTAATTTATCGACACGATGCGGTTAATCTTTCCTTCGGTTGCTAGTCGAGAATTATTGCACATGGATTAAAACTATCGTATTTAATCCAACCCAAGAATCATGAACCTTCCACCTACATTTCTATGATAAAAAGAAATTGATGTTCTAGCCTACAAGCCCAGATTCCTTAATTGACTAATACGACTTTCGAGATATATATTTCTATTACGAAGGTAAATCAATTCTGATTTTCCCAAACTAAGAAAAGTCATATCCTACCAATTCAAACCTTTCCAATTTCTTTCTCTTCCCGAGATGAAACCGGACTTTTTAGATATCATTAACATTGGCCACACATTAATGCGGTAAGAACAGAATTGATAGAACAACCATGGAAGAAAAGATGAAAAGCAAAATGATCAATAATTACAATCTACAATTGTTCTTAACCTCGGCAAGAAGTGAATTTAGTCACTCATTTGTGGATTAAACATCATCAAATAGGTGTAAACTTTACAAACAATTGAAATAAAGGAGAAAGAGACAGAAGAACCTAAGATTTTCGTCCCCTCAACTTCATGTAACCCACGTCCTTGCTCAACTAAGTGAGAATAATTAAAAATGAACCTATGTATTGCTATTTATACTAGTGGAATTTTCCCGGAATAACAAACAACGTATCACGGAGTGCATCGCGAACACTTGCCTCCCATGACATGGAGCAACGCGGACCACTTCTTGGAATCAGTCCTCGAGGTAATTATGCCCAACGTGCCACGGCGTGCGGCGCGGTGCTTGGCCAACGTGCCACGGCTCCAATGCGAATCCTCACTAGAATTCCAATGTTCCAGGTAATATGTCCAACGTGCCACGAGGCAACGGACCTCAGAAGCTTGGCCAAATTAAATCACACAGGGCGAGAATACCTCCGCGATAGCGTGATGCAGCTCCGTGGCGGAGCCACCCAATTTCTTTTCCTTGGCCCCTTTTCCCTAAGCAAGGTCCTTTCCGTTTCTCCCACATGCATCTTAGCTTCACGAAATTACATTTTCACATAAAAACAACGCTAATCATGTTGGTTACTATAAATTCCTGATTTAACCACAAATTACATGAGAATGCACAAATAGCATATAGATAAACAAGACGAACTAAAGCATTTGAGTATCACTTGGGCATATAATTCTGCCCAAGATCACTTACCCCACACTTAAAACCTTATTTGTCCTCGAACAATAATCTCACATCTCATGCAATTGACACCCAATCATAGATATTTGGCTCGACAATTCGAGCTACGGTTATAGATTATTTAATATGTAAATCATCGAAAAATATGCACGGTCTACCGTCAATACAATGACATTCCAAACATTAAGACCTCCTAGACTCAAGAATTGACTCTCGATCTCGGCAAACTCATGCAAATCGACTTATCAAGACATCCGACACGAGAATTAACTCTCGTCAAGCATGTGCCCTCACAACCTGAGAGAATTTCCCCCTTTTCAATCATATGATCTCAAAAACATTACATGCGGGGGAATCGGAGCACGATTTCGCTCTCTCTCCCAAAGAATTCACATGCATCATGTCATGAACCTTAGGCTTTCCTCTAGTGTATTACTCACTAATATAAGGACGCGTGATGTAAGATCACGTAGGACTTAACGAGGTTGTAATGTAAGCTACGGAACTAGTATATGCTTGGGCTAACCAATAATAGCAACTAGCATCCTTAAGCGCTTTTTCAATACATCCCATCACGGCAGGCATAATTTCTTCCTTCCTCCTCCCATTCTTGAAGTCTTTCTTTATTTTGTCCCCACGCTTCTTTAAGCACACAACTTGCCCAGACTAAACAACAGATTAGTTATACACTTTATTTTCTTTAAATGCGCCAAGTGCACCTTTGACTCTTTTTTCTTTACTTTCATCACTTTGCTTTTACCTCTCTTTATTTTCTTTTCACCATTTCATCACCTTTGACTCTTCTTTAAGCACACTCGACTTAATAACAAAGATTAGTTATACATCTTCATTTTATTTAATTCACGTAAGTGCACCTTTGACCTTTTCTTTACTTTCACCACTTTCGCTTTTTTTCTTTCTTTTCTGATTCTCCTCCTTGAAACCGTGGGAAAATTATTTTCTTGAGCGCTTAAGGATTTTGGATCAAATTCACGGATAATTAAAGAAGGGGTTAAACTCTGTTTGTACCTTTTAGATGAAAAAAAATAGGCTAAAGAAACATTAGGGCTAACTAAGGTGTACTTTCAAAATTGAGTATGATAATGGAAAACTTTAGGTTAAATCAAAGAAATGCCTACATCCTTTCCTACACTACACATCCTTGATTTCGTTTCGTTACACACACCAGGCAAGTTCTAGACACTTAGCGATAGCATGGAAAAATCGAAACCTCACCACGCACTCATTGCACATGCTCAACTCAAAGACATATTCAAAGACTCTTCAATGTTGATCTAATTACAAGAATTCAAACATTAAGCCTCAATCACCCAAGATCGAACTACGCTGGTGCAGGTATCTCGACATGTTTACAAAGTAGCATGCTTTCATACGAATCACCTTTGCATTCTAAATATCATGTACAACACGCAACAAGAATTTCGAACCATAGAGTAGCGACACGTTTGGGATACAAACAAACAAAGAAAAATAAAAAGAAAAAAACTACTCCTATCGACTACATTTTCCTTAAGATGGTTGTCATCCATCCATCATAGAGGAGCTGTCACTATTTACGACTTCGGTTCAATGGGACTATTCCCGGAAAAGCACAGCTCTTGTAGAAACCCAATCGCAAAAATAATTCAGCGAATTTTTTTTAAAAATATCGATAATTTCGATAAAAACAAAAATATTTACACACTTGACTAACAACAACTCCACAGCACACATGACTTCATTAATTACAACACCGATTTACAATACCCAAAACAAACACAAAATCATGGTCACAATTTTTCACAGGCACAACAAAAAATACTGAACATAAACAACAACAAAACAACCGGCACTAACTACTCCTTCACATATAGAACCTTGTCACAGTGTTCCACAAGTCTACATAGCACAAAAGTAGGTGGGGAAACTCCACGTCCAATCAAGTATTCAATTTCTTCTGGGGTCGTTGCCTCATCCCCATATCACAGATAGCCCAGCCATCTTCATCGACTCAATATCAAGTCTCACGGCGTGTCTCCTCGGCGGTGGGTACATCATCATCTCTGAGCTCACAAAGTTTGGACCCACTCGGCATAGAGCCAGCATTTACGCCAGAAGGGTAGTCAGAATCAGTGCCTGACTCATCTTACACATTCTTTGGCCTCGCCCTGTCATAGCTACTGACATCTGCATCCAGAACCTCTTGGCCATATCTTGATCATCCAAAAACATGTCTCTGGCTGGTGTGTGAGAAGACTGGCAGTGGTGGTATGGTGCCTTAGTTTTTGTGACATCCAGGGGCACGCCTATCCATCTACGGGATGTAGTCGAGGCCTCTTCTCAATATCCCAAATTTCAGGGAACGTGGTCGGCCAAGCACGCCAAGCTTCGTACACATTGCCCTTGATGGCTTGGGCTCTCTTCCATGCATGGAGATGATCATAGCCCCAATATTAATCGCCCTTTCCTTCAGGCATAAACCAACACCTGCGATCTGGGTGACATCGTCATGTGCACCCCAGGATCGGTGAGGGAACATTGGCCCAGGCAAATCACAGCTTCTGTTCCATTTGAGAAGTAGGCGGTGTCGATGGTAGCCCTATACTTATGCACACCTCTCCCACCGCGTTGCCGTTGTAGAAGCGGGCTCCCACCTGAGTCAAATCGATATCCACATGGGTGGAGTGATATTCATTTTGCGGGGAGTACACAGAGCATCTGTGTCCCGCGCCCAAGATAGCATTAATGTGATGGTGCTCAAAGGTGACCACCTGCCCTTTGATTTTGACGGTGGGGTGCAGTGTCGGATTCGGTTGCGTAGAACTCTGAATCGAGATGGAAATTGCACTCCTTGGGCTCTTCAAAGATGAAGTTCGGCGGCAGTGTCAATCCCATGTACGATTGCAGGGAATTCTGTGCAAGTGGCTCCCTTGCAATGTGCTTCCTCGGGAAATGTTGTTCTCCTTGTGCTTTGTGTACCACTTCTTCCTTAAAATCCAGTGCACCCATCGGGTTCCGTATTAGCGACGTTGACGTGCGGAACATTGGTACCCTCTTTGGGGCCTTGTTCCCGATCGATCCCTCTTCCTCCGCGCCGTGTGGAGGCTGCCTAAGGTTGTCTTGCACACTCGCCCGCCTTCGTTCTGTCAAATCAAGCAGGCAGTCCCAATGTTATTCAAAATTAGCTTCGACTAAGGTTGGGTTAAGTTAAACCACCCCACACTTAGTCTTAAGCCACACTTAAAAACAGTTTGGCAAGACAATCCTTTTTTCTTTTCAATTTTATAAAACCGTCAACATGCCTCGTGCATTAGATAATTCGATGGACTAAATTCTATGTACTACTCGAGACTTCGTACAACTAATCACAAATATCGTAATACTATTATATCACATAGCACTTAGAAAAAATTTCTCTCAACAACAACCTATGCAATTCACAGATTCTATGCGGTTCACCAATTTCATTCTCTGAAAATCCCATGTTTATTGCTATTCAACATTATTCACAACACAAATCCTTCACCCAACATTGCACAACCCAAAATTTTCACATTTCAATCACATTTAGTTTCTTCGTATTGAATTCTAACCCTAGATACCCATTTCAAAAAATTCCAATCAAGCATGTATTTATCGAGTTCATACAATCACAATGATACTACGCACATCAATCAACAATAACTTAAATGAATTCAAGCTCAATTTTACACTTAGGGCAGGTTTACTCACCTCGTATGCCGAGAATCGAAAATTTAGGCAAAAATTGAGGTTAAGTTCAGAACGTACCATTAATTCGATGAACTTGAAGAAAAGTTGAAGAAAATTCGATCCTAGGTCTGTGTCACGTTGGGGAAGGGGAATTTTGGGTGTTTGTCGGAGGATGGAGAAATGGGGAAAAAATGGGGGTGGGGTTAAAGGAGGGTTTGCGCGGGTCACCGGTGACCGGTGTGACCGGCGAATAACACCTCAACGTGTCACGGAGGGTAACGCGAGCACCCTGGGTGACACGGGGCCATGCTCCGCGTGGGTCTTACGGAATTTTAAAAATTCCCGAGTACACCTCAACGTGTCCCAGAGGGTAGCCTTGGAGAGCCATCCTCGTGACACGAGCCATGCGCGAGCTCTTGTTGCCACTTTTATTATTTTCTCGCCTCGATTTTTCCTTTGCCATCCTTTGCATTTTTGCCCTCCGTTCAACACAGAAATTCCCTCACAACAAGAATGGTTAGAATTCAAAGGTTTCAAAGACAAACGCAAAAAAAAAATTGTTTTTTAATTTTATATTTTTTCTTTTTTTCTTTTTTTCTTTTTAACTAGCTAATTCTACTTATCTATTACAACAATTTCAAGTTGCCTCTGTGCGGCGCTGGTTTTACCGTCGTGGCTCGGCGTCATTTATGCTCAATCATCCTGCAGGGTGGCCAGGAGGCGTTTTCTTCGAATAACGTCCTCACCCGTGTCACCTTTACTTAGATGCCCATTTAGTGCGAACGTAGCCTTTGATCTTCTTTCCACAACTCCAATTTTACGGGGTCCTCCATCGGTGGTTTTCCAACTGCTTTCATGAATCAACAATCTGCGGTATCGCAGTCAAGCACGTTGATGTTGGCTCCTCATACACGGCCGGAGGCTTCGTGGCCTTGTACAAGTCAAATACCTCCACCTTGTCGTGTGCTCGCATAGTTAGGCAGCCTGCGGCTACATCTATCGAGCGCTTTCCCAGTCGCAGGACGTCCCAAAATAAATGGGACTTCCACGTACGCTTTCCAATCTAGCACAACAAAGTCTGAGAATGAGGAGCCCACTTGCACGTACGTCCTCCACAATGCCATTTGAGATCGGCCAAAAAGAAACGATAAGGTTTAGAGGCCCTTGACGAAACTGCTTGAATACCGTGTCGGCATCAAATTCAATGCCGCTCTGAGTCACATAATCCACAGAGCTCGGATACTCTGCTCGATTGTAATTTGGTGTAAAG
The DNA here is from genome assembly GCA_018107945.1 of Datura stramonium. Taxonomy (NCBI): domain Eukaryota; kingdom Viridiplantae; phylum Streptophyta; class Magnoliopsida; order Solanales; family Solanaceae; genus Datura; species Datura stramonium. Next base: position 83,683 of record JACEIK010002664.1, read on the forward strand.
CTCGGGGTCCTTGAGCTTTATGGGCAGCTTGTTTTGTATACGGGAAGTGCACTCCTCAAGTAGCGCCATAAGTAGCGTACTCAGTCTACCTACTTTTGTTAAGCCCACGATGTCACCCGATATACTTTGCATACTTCGGCACTCACTGCAAAACATCAGAGGGTAAATTAATGTGTACCTATTTAAGAACCTCCATGAACTTTTGAAACACGCTTCCTCCTTGTGTTTCTTTAATCTTTGAGGAACGGGTGGTGGTCTTTCATATTTGACTTCCTTCTTCTTCCACTCTCATCATTGTGTTCCCTCTCATTCTTCACTACTCCCCATTTGCTGAGGTGGTCTTTACAGTTCCACCTCCTTGAGTTTGTAAGCCCTCCTTGTGGTCTTGCATTCACTTGCTTGGGGTGGGGTCGGAGTTTCACTCGGAAGTCCTCCTCTCGGCTTTGGTGTTTTGAGCTCTAGCTAGTTACCCCTGGCCCCAGTACTCGAGCGCCTTTGTAGCTTAACTAATTGTTGCTTTATCGGCTGCCAATTTCACATAGTCAAACGCAATTGAGCTTGGTTAGCTATCCTTCGTTTTGAACACTTCCTCAATGTTGGGTGATGGTGGTGGAGGAGGTGCATTGTTGCTTATCGTGGGGCGGTAATTCTACTTCCTAAGCATTTCTGCGCCCTTGGCTTTCAGGCTGTTGCCCTTGATGGTTGTTACTGCAAAGAAATTTGGGTGACTCCTCCAATTAGAGTTGTAGTTGTTGCCATGCGTTGGTGATTATTTCTCTGTACAATACCAACAAAGTTTCTGAGATCCATGATTCACTCCCACAACACTTTCGGCTAAGTGTTCATTAACTACTTACACTTCACTTATTGTCTGTTTGTACATTCACGGGGGCTTGAGGTGAAGTCGAGCTCATATTCTTGAAGTGGGTGTTAGAGTTGATTACGTAATACAAATTTACAAATTGAGTCGAACTATAGTAATGAGCATACTGAGGCTAAATGAACATGCGGGGAAGTAATTATAGGCACATTACGGTTAATCTTTCCTTCGGTTGCTAGTCGAAAATTGTACTGGATTAAAACTATCGTATTTAACTTAACAGAATCATAGACCTTCCACCTACATTTATTTGATAAAAAGAAGTCCATGTTCTAGCCATACAAAGCCCAGGATTCCTTAATTGGTAATACGACTTTCGGATATATTTTATAAATAAATCAATTCTCAATTTTCCCGAACTAAGAAGAGATAATATCCTACCAATTCTAACTTTCCAATTTCTTTCTCTTTCGAGATGAAATAGGACTTTTAGATATACATTAACATTGGCCACACATTAATGCGGTAAGAACAAGAATTGATAAAACAGGTAGGAAAATATGAAACCTAAAATGATCAATAATTATATTCCACTACAATTGTTCTTAACCTCGGCAAGAAGTGAATTTAGCCACTCATTTGTGGATTAAACATCATCAAATGAGTGTAAATAATACAAACAAGTGAAATAAAGGAGAAAGAGATAGAGAAGAACCCTAAGATTTTCGTCCCCTCATTTGCCTGTAATCCACGTCCTTGCTCAACTAAGTCGAATAATTAAAAATGAACCTAAGTGTGTTTATTTATACTAGCGGGAATTTTCCGGAATAAAAAGCAACGTGTCACGAGTGCATCGCGAACACCGCCACCATGACACGGAGCAAATGCGGACCCTCTTTGGAATCAGGTCCTCTAGCTAATTATGCCCAACGTGCCACGGCATGCAACGCGGTGCTTGGTCAACGTGCCACAGCTCCAACGCGAACCCTCACTTTGTAATTCAATGTTCCAGGTAATATGTCCAACGTGCCACGGGTAGCGCGGACCTCACGCTGGATCTTGGCCATTAAATCATCGGGCGAGAATGCCTCCGCAATGAGTAGCGTGAAGGCAAGAGAATCGCGGAGCCCCTTAATTTCACCTTTTCCTTGGCCTTTTCCACCTTTCGCTTTAGTCCTTTCGATTTCTTCCAACATGCATCTTAGCTTCCTAAAATTACATTTTCCTGCAAAACAACGCTAATCATGTTGGTTAGTATAAATTCATTTACTACAAATGACATGAGAATGCGCGAATAGCGATAGATAAACAAGGCGAAATGAAGCATTTGAGTATCACTTGGGCATATAATTACGCCCAAGATCAGTAACCAGCACATCGAAGGATAAGTTGACAACAACTCCAATTATTATTTCCCAGATTGGTCATTAACATTTATTGTGATGTGTGATCTTAGGTATTATGCAATAAAAGCTATCTTGGGATAGAGGCAGGGAAGAGGTTTCACCCATTTACTAAGCAAGCAAGTCCCTAGATATAACTACGAAAATTACACTATGACCAAGAAGGAGTTATTGGCTGCGGTATATGCATTTGACAAATTTGAGTGTGTCTAGTAAGACGAAAGGTGGTAGTTTATGCGATCATCACACTTGTCAGAATTTTGTTTGCAAAGAAGGATACCAAGCCTAGACTCTTTTGGTGGATATTATTACTAAAGGAATTCAACATTGAGATGAAGGATAGGAAGGGCACAAAAACCAAGTACCCGAATCATCTATCTAGGTTGGAAGATAGAGCGCATATTGGCTTTATGAGACTAATATGTGGAACTTTAGGATGGCTTGGAGTTCTTTTGTTGTGCACATCTAGGAGCTACCATGGTATGCACATATGATAAATTTCTCGATTAGTGGTGTGTACCACGGATACGACTTCGAGAAAGAAACTGAATTCTTGCATGACTATTGATTCTATAGATAGGATGAAGCCTTCTTGTAAATATAGGTAACTGATAAGTTGGTCCGAAGATGTGTTCTTGAGGGAGAGGTGCAGATCTAGAAAGCTGCCATTCTTCAGGTAGCAATGGTAATGATAGTGGAGATAGGACCGCAACAAAAGTCCTTCAAGTTGGGTTTTATTGGCCTACTTTAGTCAAAGATGCATATTTATTTGCGAAATCTTGTGATAGTTTCGGATAATGGCGAATATCTCGATGAGGTAGGAGATGCCTCGGCGAGCACTATGGAAGTAGAGGTGTTATTTGTTGAGGAATTGACTTCATAGGGCCCTTCATCTATTCAAATAGAACAAGTATATCTTAGCGGTAGTGGATTATGTATCAAAGTGGTTAGAGGCTATAACACTTCCTACCAATGAGGTAAAGGCTGTAACCCATTCTTGAAAAAGAACATATTTACTCACTTTGGCACACACAGAGCCATCATCGAGAGAGATGAAGGTACATATTTACATGCTTGACTCTTCAATATATGTTGGCTAAAGACAATGTGAAACATAAGGTAGCTACCTCTTATCATCCATATGAACCCGTTGGACAGTGAAGGTATGAAATCGAGAAATAAAAAGAATTCTTGATAAGATAATGAGTACAAATAGAAAAGATTGGTCTAGTAAGTTGGATGATTCATTATGGGCTTGCGACAACATTCAAACTCATTGGCACCACATCATATAGGATAGTTTTAGGAAGCATTTCATTTACTAGTTGAGCTAGAGCATAGAGCATATTAGGCCATATAAAATTTGAGTATGGATTTGGAAGCGGCGAAGAGAAAACGGATGCTGAGTACATGAGCTATGATTTCGAGGTTTAGTGCTTATGAAAATGCCAAAATGTACAAGGAGAGGACTAAGAGAGTGCATGATAAGAGCATTCAACCTTGTGAGTCAAGCATATTTGTACTACTATGCAATTAAAGGTTGAAGTTTGGTGGAAAGTTGAGATCAAAGTGGTCGGGCCATTTTAGTTACTAAGTTTGAATACACCTAGTGTGAGTAGGTTAAAACTAACAGAGTCTGACAGAACCTTTTTGGTTAATAGCCAAAGGGTGAAGCACTACTATGAGAAATTGGGACGGAGATAAAAGACTTCAATTCTATTGCAAAATGATTGAGATCTTGTGTTGTACGCGACATTCGTAACACCCTTGGTTAGGAGGAAACATAACATGTAAAAATGTAGCGTCTTATTTATATATATAGTGTCCTTTATTTATATGTTGCAGTGAAATCGAGTACCGAAATCAAAGCTAAAATGCAAGGTTATATTTTAAGCGTAAGGGTCGTGTGATCAAAATGAATCAAAAAACATCTTGATAGCTAGGCCGCTAAGCCTCCCGGAGTATTTCTCACTATAATCTAATCTTTAATTTTAGTTGTTAAATTACGAGCAAAGCTTTAAGTGTGGGGTAAGGTATGTCTCCATGGATTTTGAGGAGTTAAGGGGTGAGTACGCTATCATGTTTGTTTGAAGATTTTTAAAAAATTATTATCTCACCCACCAGTTGCTTTTCTTATGGCCATGGTTCCTTTTCAGATGGGGGAGCCACTGAAGCTGGGTAGTACCATTTTTAGGGTACTATAGTCACAGAGTAATGGTGTTTCCCTATGATACACGGATGGCCTTGGCTTGTCTTAAGGAAGTTTCATCACATTTTTTTTTATTTTTTTTTAGGATTAAGTTGTAGGTCATACGCTTGTATGCTTGTTGATATTTTCATGACAAAACATAGACTTGAATCGTAACATGGGACAAGAAACATTGAAGTAACCCATGGAGACAAAGCATACATCTAGCCGTTCACTAGCGGAAAATTGAACATATGACATAGCAAAAACTCTCAGCTTGTAATATAGCATGCCATAACATTCGAAAGTACTAGACTTACACATAAGTTGAGTATTACATATGATACGAAGTCTCTATTATGCAAGAAGGATTGATGGAACAACATCCCCATTAACTAAGCGGCGAAACAAAGAAAAACATAAACGTCTAGTCATCGGCCCTCGAAATATGAGGACTCAACCAATAAGGTGATAGTAACTCCAAGATGGTCTAAGGATGAGGATGAGCACGAGCCGAGTCTTGTATCATGAAATGATACGGCATAGAAAATATACGGTCAGTACATGAAATATAGGAAGTATTCAAGGTAAGTAAAACGGAAATATAAAAGTAAAAACTCATAAAAACATCATAAGTAGGACATCATGCTCATATCATAAATATCATAACATAACATAAGGCTTAAGGTTTTAAAACATTCGTAATACAATCGTACTCAGTCATAAGAGAAAAATATTTATTTAACATGACTTGAGCCAAAATACATCAACATAAACACACATAAATCATGAGGAATAATGGGGAGATTCTCTTAAAGGCATACCAATATGAGCACACGTAGGTCACGACTTTTAAACCAAGTCGAAGGTCGTTCTTGACAAGAATAGAACCATGAAGGGAATGATATCACGGTAAGAAAGGGAAATACAGGCAAGGTGAGTCACAAGGAAATTGCCAACTTATGCAGAGCAGTGGCCCACGTAGTTTATGAGATCTAGAGCGAACCTAGGCCCCAAACCTGCACTCGGTGTTCAATGCGGCCTACTCGGTATCCAATACTACTCCCCAAAAACATATATAGTACTCATGTTAGAAATATGCATGGATTCATGGTCTAGTTAAATCATGATATCATAAGCATATTTGTACATACGAACTAACCATGACATAAGGCGTGAGTCGGCTAAAACATACATCATAAATTGTAGGGTTCATGCATACTTGTAGATCATGCATATAACTCGTAAATCATCAAATCATGATGGGTAATTGAATAAATCCACATTTTAAACCATAAATCATGTTGGGTTTGTAAATATCAACAAGCTTGAATAATAGTCAATGAGAAATCGATTCATCATAGAACTTACATAATTAGGCTAAATTTAGTAAAAATCGAAATCAATAATTTTATAATCAAAATAGTTGTAAAATCTAATCAAAATCCATAAAATATGATGTAAATCACAAATCATAATAACCGTTAGCAAATCATTAGATTTTCACAAAATTGAAATAAAACCCCATGGGATTTTGATAGATTTTCATAAATTAATAGAGAATGGGATTGGGTGTGAATAGAAGCACCCATTCGGCCAACCTACAGCACAGGTAAGATGCATTCAAGGTTCCTTGAATGCCCGAGGAAAAATTTATAGGGAAGAGCTTGAGGAATAACTTGATCTCACTAAGATTGTTCTAACTTGCATACATGGGAATGAGGATAATTAGAGGTCTGTAACCTATCTTATCATGCCCGAAAAATACATAAAAGCGGTGTAGTTTAGGGCCTTAGAGCATAGAAAGGTCAAAAATATCCTAAATGAAATTTCCCTAAAAAATAGTTATGGGTGAACCAACGGGTGATCCCATGAGTCGTTGCATGATACCACAACTCGTGGTATCGAGTTTGATGAATCACTTGTCTCAAATTCATGCTTTGAATTCTTCCCACGACTCGATAGGATGAGTCGTTGCTTCAAATGAAGAAATTCGTTAGGTTGGCCGTTGTCGGCTACGAAAATCCTAAACTTTCGCTACCACGAGCCTCCCTGCCCATGACTCGTGGTTTCTTCTAACAGTCATGGTATACATCCGTTATATCCATTTGAAAATCACAGCCTTCCAAACCATGGCTTGGTTACCACGGGTCATCACTTCTCACCATGATTAGTTGGGTGACCGTGGTATACCAAGCGCCAGGTCGGTCGTCCCAGGCTAACAGCAACCCACGGTTTCCAACCCCTCGAATCTGGAGCCACTGCTCCTCCGTCCCCTGGGGCCTAGATGGCGTCTTGGGCGATGATAGTCTTTGGAGCAATACACACAATATTTGTCCTACGTACTTTATCCACCTGATACGCTTGAGAAGTCCTATAATTGTCGGTCGACTCTTTTGGCCTCTCTCTACCATAGGCTCCACATTGACTCTATTTCTTGGAGGTATGCAACACAATGCGGGTAAAATCTATATCTCGATGAAACATGGCGATCCTACGGTCCTCATCCGGAGTAGTCGCCACTCCGGCCCAGACAAATCGGCTCGCTCGAGCCCTCTGGTACTGCCACCAAATCTAGTGCATACTTGGATAGACGGGTGAACTCAAGCATACTCTGAACACATGTCATCCTACTTCAAGTTAAAAACCTCGGTTGCCTTTGGCTCCCTCATCTCTCATGGAAGAACCCGATCAAAGAATGTTGTGTGAAACTCTTCCCAACCTATAGGACTTGCACCCACTACTAGAATCTCTCTATTTTTTGAACCATATATGTGATACCCTTTTAGTGATGGATGCCCAATCAACACAATCTCCATTTGTCACCCCATAACCTAGGTGATCTTAGATCTCTTCGATAAATTCATATGGATCCTCATCACCTTGGACCTAGGAACTCACGTGATTCATCCTCAAAAATCTCTAAGGCCGGGCCGCTACGGCGCTACGCGATGCCATTTGGTGGGATATGCGCAATAGCCTTTTGGTTGACTTTGAGAGGCCAAGTATTGTGCCAACATGCATAGCCTCCAAAGAGCTCTGGCGTGGGCAGCGCTCACGGTGCATAGAGTACAGGAGCAGTGGAGCTTGCTAATGCCCATGACAATTTCCATCTTGGTGACACCAGCATTCCATTTCTTCTTAGTTCATTCTTCTAGGAGCCATGATTCTACAGTGCGAATAACCACGAATTAAAAGGGTAGAAAGACTTTTAATTGCACGGCATAGATCATGAAAAGAATGGAGCATTTCCTAAACGCCTCATAGTCGTTTCTTCATAAGTGTGGCACTCTTCACACCCCGCTGAAAAGACTACACTTAACGTGGCTTTCAGACACTCACAGGAAACTTCAAAACAAAAATAAATTCAAGGAATCCAAAAAAGTGAAAAATTGGGTCTATGTCCAATGGATTACACCTAGTAAGAAAAGTCTATGGCTCGTACTATGTTTGTCACGACGAACGTAGACCCCAGAGATCATAACACAGGAAAAGGAACCCCAGAGGCCGCAAGTCGACCCGTGGCATAAGCATACATCTAACTTCATTCACATTAGCGGAAGGGTGAGACATAAGACATAACAAAATGTAAACGTAATATAGCATGCCATAACATTCGAAAGTACTAGACTTACACATAAGTTGAGTACTACATATGATACGAAAGCCTCTATTATACGAAGATGGGTTGATGAGACAACATCCCAACTAACTCGGCAAGCGAAATAAAAGAACAACATAAAATGTCTAGTCATATAGCCCTCAAAATATATTGGACTCACCAATGAAGATAATAGTAACTCAGATGGTCTAAGGATGGTGAGCACGAGGCTAGGAATCTGTATCATGAAATATTACAACATAGAAAGTATGCGGTCGGTACATGGAATATACGAGTATGCAAGGTAAGTAAAAACGAACATTTAAATATGTAAAAACTCATAAAAACATCATAAGAGTAGGACATCATGCTCATTATCATAAATATAAGTAACATAACAAAAGACTTAAAGGTTTTAAAACATTAAGTAATACAATCATTACTCGATCATGAGACAAAAGCTTTATTTAACATGACTTGACAAGGGTAGATCATGAAGGGAATGATATCATCATGAAGGGTAATTTTGATTGCATGATCACGATCCATGAGAGACACACATATCTCTTTACTTTGACTTAACATATCGATTAGAGGCTTAATAATGAATAAATATGTCTTTCGATATGATTGTGAGAATTTGTAGTGGTAAGCCAGATTAAATTCTTGTTGACATGAGAGGTGAGCTGAGTTGCTTAGTATGTACATATTGTAGCATCTAGAGATTGCTTTAGTGTATGTAGGATAACAAGTTAGTAGGGAATTAAGAGTTAGTCAAGGCATTTCTTTGAAAATCCATGTTTTCCCACATTTCTTTTACCTTCACCCATACATGCTCCCTAAATTGGCCCCTTTCGGTCTAAAAGACTTATTCTTTCCTTAGCCTCAATGCTTAATCCTTCTTTACGCGAGACCCTCGAGCATATTGATCCAAAGAAGTCGTAGGCACTTTGAGAATTAAAGTAAGGTCACCAGTATAATGTTAAGGGAAAAAGAAAAAAAGTTGCGGTAAGAAAAAGAAAAGTGAAAAGGGGTGTCCATAAAAATTGTGTTATTTACTTGGTGCTAGGGAATTGAAAAAGAGAGCTATAACTTCAAAAATTCATAGTAGGAAAATAGCAGTCAAGTAATGAAAAAATGGGGCATGAAAACAAAAGAAAAAGGGTGAGTTAGGTGAGGTGAACAAATAAGGAAAAGTGGTGGACAAGAAAAGTGAAGATGTCTTAAAAATGCTTAGGGAAATAGTCACTATAAAACAAAATATCAATCCCTACCCATCCATAGCCAACATTACAACTAAGAAAAGTCCTTGTTATTTTAATCTTTTGAAGCAATTGAAATTGTCTTAACGTCACATGAAGGGAAAGCTTCAATGGTATGATTACATATATGCATTACATCATTTGTGAGTGTGAAGGCGTGCCTTACCTGCGTGTTCCATGTATATATATTGATGAATTTGAGAGAGGAACATCCGCAAAAGTGAGGGCACAAGAGGTCTAATATGGTGTACTACTTTTTGCATGTGTCACACTTAATCATGTTGGCCCTTTTGTTGAAAAGATGAGTCATTTATAGAGGTTGTGTGTTCTTGATTGTGAAATCCTTCTATGTGCTTTGTTAGAATTCTTGTATGATGATAAACCACTCTATGAGTTATCCATGCTAGTTGGTTGAGTATGAGTTGATAGAGATGTAATGTTTGATGATGAAACACCAGTTTAAGGTGTTTTAAGTTGATCAAGGACAAACAATAGTTTAAGTGTGGGGTGTTGATGTTTTACATATTTTTATAGTAATTACCATGTTTTTACCCATATTTTATCATGTTTTGAGTTCATAATACTTAATTTATGCTTAAATTCATGTATGTGTGTGTTTATTTTCTAGCAAATGATTTGTGTTGATTGGAGAAGGAAACTAAGCAAAATGGTCTCAAAATGATGCAATAAATTAATATTTGAGGAGCTGAAGGATCTGGTGCTATGGTTGTCCCGCTGAGTCTGAGCTGGAGAATAAAAGCTTTAGGTTGGGCTGCCAGCCCTTAAACTTTAAGAAATAAACTTACAAACTTGGTGAGATGAGTGGCACCCCACGCAGTGTCCAAAATTACAGAAATTTGATAAACACCATGGCGAGACGGGAGGGAGTGGCACGCCAGGCCTTGCCTAGAGTTGAAATTGTTGTAAATTTAACCAAGTCTGTGGCGAGATACATGGGGCAGCATGCGGGGTCATTCCGGGGTAGAAAATTCTGATTTTAAAGCCAAGTTTTGAAGGGAAGAATCATCATTTGAAGGATCATCTATAATAGAGGCCTACGGTCGTTCGTTAGGTAGTTTTGGACTTCATAAATCGGCTCAATTTTACATTAGTAGTTCAATTATGAAACAATATTGTAAATCCGTTTAGAAGGAAGACACAGTTCACAACTCTTCTTTACTTTGTATTTTTCATATGATGATGACTAAATATTTGTTTTTTACGCTTGTCGATGAGTGGCTAAACTAAATATTCTAGAGGTTGTAGCCATGGTGAACGGTTGATTATTTTAAAGACTAATTAAATTTCATTTTTATTCTTCAATTATGGTTGTTTGTATTTATTTTTGTTAATTTATTATTTATATGATTGATCACCTTGTAAAACTAATATATTTGGCTTTCGATTAAACTTGGGAAAGGTCAGCCGAAGGGTTAAAAATAAATACAAAGCAGAAATCAAAAACCCTTGAACTATTGGTGATAGTATAAAAGTTGTTATTGGGAATAGATATATACCCTTCAACCCCTTTTAGTAGAAATACAAGTAGGCATAACCGTTGTTTCATTGTTATCCTGTGACCATAGGGATATAGGAGTTAGGGTTCATGAAATAGTTCTTGGATGCTAAGGATAGTGGTAAGAAATGGGATAGTAACTTTTAACTAACAACCATAGAAAGAATCATACTAGTTTAATTGCGTCTAGAAAGCTCAACTTGGGAAACCACCCAAGTGCCATTTCCTAGTCTTTCACCATCATGAAATACGTCAAACTTGCAATTATTTTAGTTAATTTTATATTTGAAGTTTCGGTAGTTTAATTTTTCCAAACCAATCTTCATTTCAAGCGTGGTATAGATCGATTAAATTAATGTGACAACCTTATAATGATTAAATTGACAAGTCCCTTGGGTAAAAAATCTAGACTTAAAAATCCTATATTACTTGACGACCACGTACTCTTGGGAGACATCGAGGTATCCCTCGTGACGAGAATCAAGGTTTGAGAAATTGGGAGAGTCAAGGGTGGAGCGATGAACGAAATATGAGAAGCATGAACCAACCATGAAGGGGAACGTTACCATAGAAGTTCAAACCATATGTTCCCCTCCAAAGGTTGAGGCCTCCCAAATATAACCCAGTATGTGATCTTAGCAGCTCCAAGATAGAGGAAAAGTTGGCTAGAGTTCTAAAGAAGGTTGATTCTATATAGTGGTGTAAAAGAGCTTAATGAGGAGGTTTCTAACATTGCCCAAATAGTGAGTTCTCATTCTCCTTCTATTAAACACTTGGAAGCTCAAATAAACCACTTGTCGTCCCAAATGAATCTCGAAAAAGGGAACCCTTCCGGTGGCACCACACCAAATTCGAAAATGGAGGCCATTGCATGGAGATTCTACTAGAAGTGGGAAAAGCTTTGCGATGTAGAGTGCTTGAAGACCAAATAGTACAGTAATTCAATCACAAATGATGGAGTGAAGTATGCGGTCTGAAAGCATAAAGTGTTATTTGACAATGAAGGAGTGTTTGAATAGGAAGGAGTAGCTCTTGCTCCCAAGGATGTTGATTATGACAAGAAGGGAAGAGAGGCCTCCAATGCACAAGGTTAGGAGCCTAGAATCCCACCTCCTTACCCTCATTGCTTTGAGAAGAAGAAAGAAGGACAACCAATTCCAAGAAATTTATTGAGATGTTTAGAGTTGTCCATAAACATACCATTGGTGGATGCATTGCTTGAGATGCAAGGCTACGAAAAATTCATGATGGCATTGTTAAAAAGAAGAAGATTGTGGATGCGGAATGGGAGGTGTCACACCACTATGGTGATGTGATGGCGAGCAATCTTTCTCCAAAGAGAACCCCATAGCTTTTACCATTCTTGTAACCATTGGATTGTGCATTTTCAAAAAGGTTTTATGTGACCTCGGTGCGATCATAAATTTGATATCTCTTGTCATTTTCAAGTTGGAATTTAGGGAATCCCCAAACCTACTACAATGAGGGTATTTGATGGCGAGACCAATCTATCAGAGAGGCTAGGTGGGAGTGTTTGAAGATGTCTTGGTCCAAGTAGACAAATTTATCCTTTCAGTCGACATTGTCGTGTTGGATTGCGACATGGATGTTGAGGTGCCTATCATTTTGGGATGACCATTGCTAGCCACGAGTAGAGGCATTGGTGGATGTGGAGCGAGGAGATCTAAATATTAGAGTGGGAGGTAGAGAGTGCCTTCAATGTATGTCAACCCACAAAACCCCCGAGATTAATGCAAAGTGATAGTGGTCCTTGATGGAAAATGTCGGCGTTTAGATTCTTTTTGAGTTGGTTGACTTCCCTTTGGCTTTTGAGAGGTACCAGTGGTACATATGACATTGAAAATAGATTTTGAGGAAAAGGGGCATTTGAATTTATAAAAATTTTGCACTCTTTGTTATGTGTTGCACATTCTTTGCTTGGCTTTTTGATTCCATAGGATATCTTTTCTAATGTCCTTACTCTTTATATGGTTGTGAAGGAAATTGTGAACTCCTTGAGTGTTATGCGTTGTGTGGTGAGGCATTTGGCTTAATTTACATGCACGAATGGTTTCTAGAACTCGCTCTAAGTGTGACTCAAGAAAATGTATATCCTAGATGTGGTACACTTAGAACTGATTTTAGGCCTTTTTTGAAGTAGCTACTTCATCTATATGACCTCCCTTGAAAATCCATCTTTGCCAGCCAATGTTGAGCCTTTAAAAGCTTTTCCTTGAGAACCACATTACAAGCCTGTACCTTTTGTAATCCCTCTTGGCACCATCGCTTCGTTGTATTAGGCGCTGAGAAGAAATGAAAATTAGGGCTTGATGCCCAAGAATTTCGGGAAATAAAAGGAGAAATGAGGCAAAAGCCTATGTTTTTGGGTTGGCAAAAGAAAATAAAAAAAAATTGTGAACCCCAATGTGAGACACCAAATTGTGAGGAAATGACGAATTGGTTGGTTGAAAATGAATTATTAAAAGGGGCTACCTCTTGCTTAGATGAGACTTAAAATGGAAACCAAGGTGATATAAGGGCGGCTCTTGAGACAAAATTGAAGATGTAATCAATGAGAGATAAGGTGGGGTAATCTCAATAAAAAAATGAAGTATGCAAAAATGTTCACAAAAAGGGCATTAGAGAGGTTCTAGTCACTACAGCCAAAAGTCATTCTACCTTTACCCTAGCCTTTAGCCCATGACCCTAATTCCTAATTCACTTCGAGTGCAGCAACTCTATATTATTGGAAAGTTATACGAAGGGAAAACCTATGGGTCAAGTTGTGTGCATGAGAATTTCTTTATGAGAGTCGATGTATTTTCCTTATTCACAATCCTTTTTATTGTTTGAATTGCTTGAAAATTAAATGGGATTCTCTATTGATGTGAGTGGCATCACTTCGTTGGAGAACATGCTTGAATGTGTTAAAGTAAAAGATGTGATTGAGACAAGAGTGCGGTGAGCTTTAAGGCAAGACTTGAATGTGAATTTTGTGACTTAAGATGCTATGTGAATTGTTTGATCAACCTTTCCCATATTTTGAATGAAAAGAAAAACATGTGGATCATGCCAATTATTTGTGGTTACCTCTTGAAGCTTAACATAAATTGTTGAGTGTTTTCTTTTCATTGAGTCGATTGTGCGATTTTGGGGTGTCGCATTCCAGTGGTCCCTTGTGCAAAAACTCATATGGTGTGACATGCTTATTTCAATTATTCAGCTATTAAAAAATTCCTTGCTTGAGGAAAAGCAATGGTTCAAGTTTGAGCTTTGATGAGTGTTATTTTACCAGCCCAGATTAGGCTTTTAAAAATGGCTTTTGCTTGGTTTTCAAATCTTTTGAAGATTTATGTCCTTTATCTTTAGTTTTTGTAGGTATTCAATTTAAATAAAGTAAGATATTGAACAAAAATCATGGTATTGGAAAAGAGGACATGTTGTCACGCCAAAAAGCTTGGGGTACGCAATTGGCACTCGATTCATAATTGTTAGAGAAGCCAAGCATATAGTATCTGTAAATGTAACAATAACGGCGACGAGCCACCGGTCCGCGACCAACGAAGATAAATCTTGGGCCAGGTAATGTCTGATAATCATGAGAATGAAACCTAGAGGCGACAAGGCTACAATAAAGCTAATCAGAGCAATGAAAGCCAACACAACTACACAACCAAAACTACTATACAAGCTAGTCACGTGAGACTCTACAAAGTAAACAAGGCGAAGGCACGAGACGGGGCCACTGGCCTACCCATCTTTGTCAAAAACTCCAAAATAGTCAAAACTAGGACATGGTTCACGGAAGAGAGTGGAGCATACCGCCTGTTGGCTGGTAGCTCCTGGCCTTGATGATTTGAGCCTTGACACAATACCGCAACACAATTGCGGGAAGGGTCCCCAGATGAAAAGGGCAGTATGAATAAAATATGCTGGTATGTAAGGCTAAAAATTATAAACATAAGAATATGACAAGCGGAGCCAAAATAGAGAATAGTAACAACCAGAAACCCTAAAAATCAAAACTTGACAATAACTCAATATTGAAGTATAAATGCAATCATCTAATGCACAACAAAATCTATAAGCAAAATGCCCGTAATGGCAAACCATAAAATCCATATAAATTCATCGGCCGGTGTACAACACTAGGGTAAAAATAAAAATACCTCGGCACGTATACCACACCGGGGGTAAAATCCGTCCAGTAATGTGCCACACCGGGGTAAAATAAAACTACCTTTAGCCGATGTACCACACTGCCCAGGGTAAAATTAATAAATCTTAAACAAAATCATAAATGGAGCCAATATGGCATGTTTTGGACTAACTTAACACGTATAGCATAGAAATAGCGAATACTAAATATGTAGCTGCATTGCCCTCCTTCGTAATGCATAGCGCAAGTGAGCACATATAACATGTAAAGCTAGAAAAAAGAACTTAAATACATGTATTCAAAACTTGTTTAAATCATAAGGAACTGCGGATGAACTAAGAGTTTCAACAAGATTTATAGATCGTGTTCAAGGGACATTAGAGCTCGGAGACTCACTAGCTTGTTGTTAAATCTTAAGAAAGAGGATTATGAAATATACCCTTGGCCTAGCATATTTCATAACATACACATAAGATAAAGGACAACCATAACCAGGCAATCCTAATTCCAATAAGCTTTTTACCCTTAATGGCTTGTGATGTCTTTACTTTGCTTAAAATCATTACACGTCATCGTCTTGGCTCTTTCAAAAATATTAATTAGCAACCAAACCTTTAAACACATTTAACATCACACACACACACACATATATATATATATATATATATATATATATATAACGGAGACGATAGGAGGACCGGGTAACAATTCCCACGGCGAGGGTCTCAACTCAATGTATAACTACGACAATCAACATAATATCACACTTTAGATACTCATCTGGCTGAATAATCTTAACATTTAACATCAACAAAACATGAAACTATAAAGCTTAAATGAATCTTAACATACTGCCTCCAATCCTCGTAAAAAGAGATTTCTAGCTCATTAATTTCACAACGCACGAATAGTGCTTTAAACAATGATGGACGGGGTTTACATACCTTTCTCCGATGAACTTTTCTTTAGCCGATTTCTTATTTCATTAATCAGCCTTAAACCTCCTTAATCCAGTGGTTTTATAGGACAACGTCAAACTTAATCTTTAGGACAAAATTAATCCAAAATAACTAACCAAAGACAGTCAAAATACCAACAGCAGCACTTTCAGCAACATCAACTGACATTTAGCCATTTTCTCAACTAGTTTTCACTAAATTTTTAGGGAGAAACAAGAGTAAATTTTACCTTATTTCTGATGTAATTATTTCCCTCTATATGAATTATAATTCTATAAAAAGAAACAGCCAAAAGCCTAAGAGAAAAATAGGCAAAGCTCAGCTCACAAGCAGTCCATCGGCAGCTCCTTGGCTACTTAATTTCCAGCTTTACGCTCGGCAATTCGAGAGGTTTAAAAGGGTCAAAATCCTTACCTTTTGCTGGGGTTATTCTTGGTTAAAAATAGTAATTCACCTCAAGTTATTTTCAAAAAATGCGGCAACCTTTATTGTCCAAAACGAAGTAGAAGCGGTTCACAAACACACCAAGTAGTAGAATTCTCGCCTTTTATACTTGTGCATAATCCCTACCAAGAGGAACATATGTGGCTGAAATGCTTGAAACGCAGCAAGTCACCACAACAATACTACCAAAAACGCAGCTACAAGGCGGCAACAATTTCACCAAAGTTGCCTTCACTTCCATGGACTTTTCCTTGAGTTTTGATGGCTTTTTATTGAGAGACTCCTCTTGGTTTCATAGGCTTTACTCTTTGGGAAAGGGGAGAGGATTTTAGAGACTAAGAAAGAACCTCATATCTAGAAATGTTGAAAATGATTTTGTAGCACAAAACATAAAATATAAAGGTTTTGGTGGTGACACCTCCTTTGTCCAATAGTGCCACGGTAAAACGTCTATAAATTTTTTTTTATTTCGAACTTCCGTTGATGAGAGATTTGATGTTATGAAAGAGACTTAAAGAAATTTAATTTGATAGGTAGTGGGGCTTCTAATTTCTTATTATTAGGAGATATATGGTCATTTAAAGGTAACCCTTACTTATGACCTTCACATACTCGCCTTTTCCGTTCGTACATATTTCCCTTGTCATCTACAACGAATATACAAACATACTTCCATTAACCTAGCATACAAACATTAAATAATCATAAAAAACTTTCCAGGGTCTAATATTCTCCCCCATTTAGGAACATTCATCCCCGACTAGAAATTAATTTCACTAAATATGCTTCAAAATAGATACTCAGTAACTTAGGTATAACACATACCTTAATATCACATTAACATCGTAAATAGGTGGGGATATTTCTTCTTCATTCCTTCTTGATGCATACCGTCACTTCCTTGATTTTATTAGTTGGCCACCATACTTTAAGCGGGCAACTTCTTTGGTCTAAAGTTTCCTGACTTCTTTGGCCAAGTATAGCAACTATATTCTCAAATTGTAGGTCATCTCCTATGAAATGAACATCATCGATAGGCATAACAAAGTTTGGGTCTCTATACACTTTTGCAACATCGATACGGCAAATCTTGGGTGGTATCGCTGGCTCACAGTTGCAACTCCAACTCATGGGCTACTTTGACTATCTGCGGACCTTTCTGTAAGGCCTAACATATCTAGGGCTTAGTTTGCCCTTTTGGCCAAATCGCATGATGCCTTTCATAGGCGACACTTCTAGGAAGACCCAATCATCGGCAACAAATTCCAACGCTCAACGGCATACATCGCATAGGAATTCTACCTTCCTGCAGGCTGTCCGAAGTCGATCTCTAATAACTTTTCACCTTGTAAATAGCCATTTGCACTATGTACGCTGATAACTCTGCCTCGGCGAGTTAAACCAACCCCTTTGGCGACACACTTTCACCCATATAAAGCTTCATATGGGGCCATGCGAATACTCACATGGTAGAAATTTGTTATTATAGGAAAACTCAATCCAGGAAACAGTGATCATCTAGTTTAGCCAACCTAGTTTCCGCCAAAATCCAGAACACAAGCATGCAACATATCTTTAAGCATCTAAATGGTGCGTTCAGCCTATCTATCTGTCTGAGGATGAAATGTGGTACTGAGGCTTACCTGAGTGCCCAGGCCTTTCTGGAAAGACTTCCAGTAGTTTGCTGGGAACTGAGCACCTCTATTAGAAAAAATTGATAAAGGGATGCCATGTAGGAAAACTATTTCCCGTATATAAAGCCTAGCATAATCCACTGCAGCATATGTAGTCCTAACTGGAAAGAATTGAGCTGATTTAGTCAATCTGTCAACTATTACCCAGATAGAATCATGCTTCCTTCTCGTTCGAGGCAATCTTGTAATAAACTCAATATTAATCACCTACCATTTCCAGGTTGAAATTTCTATATCCTGCATCAGACCTCCAGGTCTTTGATGCTCAACTATCACCTGCTGACAATTAGGACACTGAGTCACAAGACCATTGATGTCCTTTTTCAAGTCGTTCCACCAATATAGCTGCCTCAGGTCACGATACATCTTCGTGGCACTTGGGTGTATTGAATACCTAGAGTAATGAGCTTCATTCATAATCGGTTCCCATAGCTCACCTACATTAGACACACATAGACAACCCTAGTATTGAACAACTCTATTGAGTCCACAATCAAATGGGCTCTACTTCTGATGTGGTGTACTATCTCTCAGTAAGACTAACTATGCATCATCATATTGTCATTGCTTAACTTCTGCTACCAAGGATGATTTTTTTGTGTTTTGGACAATAACACCCCATCTTAGGCATCTAGTAATCAAGTCTGGAAGTCAGCCAACTATTTTAGAGTCTTCACCATTTCAATCCTGTCAACCTGAATATGACTCAAACTACCCATAAACTTTTGACTTAGATCATCAGCAACAACATTTTCCTTTCCCGAATGATAGAAAATACTCACATCATAATCTTCCAGCAATTCTAACAACCTTCTCTAGTGTAATTTCAACTCCTTCTGCTGGAATAGTTAATGAAGGCTCTTATGATCCATAAAATATCAACATTTACCCTATATTGGTAGTGGTGCCGGATCTTCAGCACGAACACTTGCCAATTCTGGATCATCGATAAGGTAATTCTGCTCGTGTTTCCTCAGCTGCCTGGAAGCATATGCAATTACTTTGTCGTGTTGCATCAAAACACAACCTATGCTGATCCTGGAGGCATCGCAATAAACCACATAACCCTCTGTACCTTCTAGAAGAGTCAAGACAGGTGCTGAGGTCAACCTATCTTTCAACTCCTTAAACCTGCGCTCACACGCCTCTGACCACTAAAACTTTGTTGCTTTATGAGTCAATTTTGTCAATGGCGCGGAGATAGTAGAAAATCTTCTACAAAATTTTGATAGTAACCTGCCAATCCCAAAAACCTATGAACCTCTATAGGACTCAAGGGTCTGGGCCAACTCTTTACTACCTCTATCTTGTGACTATCCACTCTTATACCTTCATCTGTAATTACATGAACAAGAAAAGCTATAGATGTTAGCCAGAACTCACATTTAGAAAATTTACCATATAACATGTGCTCCTGGAGAGTCAATAATACTACTCTAAAATGATCTACATGCTCGTCCTCGGATCACGATTAAATCAGAATATCATCAATAAAGATGATCACAAATACATCAATAAAAGGCCTAAACACTCTATTCATCAGGTCCATAAAAGTTGTTGGGGAATTAGTCAGCCCAAATGGCATTACTAGAAACTCATAATGGCCATATCTTATTCTGAAGGCAGTCTTAGGGATATAAACTTCCCTAACCCGTATCTGATGGTACCTAGATCTCAAGTCAATCTTTGAGAAACTTCTTACACCCTATAATTGATCAAAAATGTCATCAATCATGGGAAGTGGTTACTTGTTCTTAATCATAACCTTATTCAGCTGCCTATAGTCAATGCACATTCTTACTGACCCATCTTTCTTTCGCACAAACAACACCGGTGCACCCCACAATGACACATTGGGCAGAATAAAACCCTTAATGAGCAGATCTATCAACTGCTCCTTTAATTATTTTAGTTCTGCTGGGGCCATTCTATATGGAGGGATCAATATTGGCTGAGTACCTGGAAGTAGATCAATAGAAAAATCTATTCCCTTTTAGGAGGAATTCCAAGAAAATCCTCTGGAAAGACCTCGGGGAACTCATTTACAATAGGAATTGACTAGAGAGTTGTAGGTTCACATTCCAAGATTCTTACCCGAAGCAAGTGAGAAATAAAACCTTTGGATATCAACTTCTGAGCCTTAATGTATGAAATAAACTTACTTTTAGGTGTAGCGGCATTTCCTTGCCATTCCTAGACTGGCTCGCCGGGAAAATTGGAATTTAACAACCTTGGCTCTACAATCAACATTAGCATAACAAGCCGCCAAATCCATACGCGTAATGACATCAAAATAAAATATTTCAAGCTCAACTAGATCAACTAAGGTTGATCTATCAAATACCAATACTACATGTTCGGCTGTCTGGATGACTACACGCAAGTGCACATGGTCGAACAAGTAGTAAGTGGCTCAAGTAAGCCAAGTATCGATCCCACAGGGACTGGACTA
>JACEIK010002664.1:113711-144632 GCA_018107945.1 Datura stramonium
TCCTACAATTTACATGATAATGTACAAACATTGTTGGATAAACAAGGCAAAAACGATGCATTTGAGTATCACTTGGGCATATAAATATGCCCCAGATCACTATACGATTCCGGTAAACTCGTCTAGCTAACACAAATTCACCAATTAGAGTAGAAACAACAAATGGTATAGATAATAACTCAGGAACTATCTCAAACTGACTCACAACCAACGATGTAACATAAGAGAGTGTAGAACCAGGATCAAGAAAGACATACTTTGCTTGAGATTAAATAATCAATGTACTTATAATAACATCAGGTGAGGCCTCCAAGTCGTGTCGATCATCCAAAGCATAAAATTTCTTCTGGGTTGACCCAGAACTAGAAGCCTATCTCCCTCTACCTCTGCAATGGTCTACTGCCAACTGAGGATTAGGTCTAGGAGGTTGAATGGAGGATCATAAAGTAACTGTTGATCGCCCCTAATCCGCTTCGACTCTATCTGAAAAATCCCTCATAAAGTGCCCTGGCTGCCAACAACAATAGCATACATTCTACTCCTAACGACACTGACTTGAATGAGATTTCCCACACAGAGGACAAGGCAGCAATGGTGGTCGCCTCTACCCTACCTGCTCCTATCGTCAAGAGCTAGATGGAGTTGGGCCTTGGCCTCTTCTCTGTCCCTATAACTGAGGTGGGCCACTCCCTACAGGCCTAACTGACTGCCTGAATGAATGAGCTCCTGGGTCACCCTGCATCCCTCTGTAAGGACCCATAGTCCTAGCTCTCTTTCATTGCTCCTGCTGTCTCCGGGTATCCCATAATTGATGAACCAAATCCTCTGCCCTCTAGGCGAAAGCTTGAATTCATGCAATGTCCATGTACTCCTGAGTAGATACCCCCAAACAATCTCGATCTATATGAAGCCCCAACCTTAACATGAACCAATGAACTCTAACCTCCATCGTTTGAACCATGTGCTGAGCAAACCTGGAAAGAGAATTAAACAGAAGAAAGTACTCATGCACAGTTATACCTCTAGTTGAAAAAACTACTCAGCTCGAGCCTGTCGAAGCTCCCGGGGTAGATAGTGGTGCATAAAGGTCTCGGAGAACTCTTCCCACTCAGTTGGAAGAGCATCAGCTACTCTGGAACGAGCCCAAGCCTCATACAACAATACGACCACATCACGTAGTCTGAAGGCCGCCAACTCTGCTTCTTTAGTCGTTGTAGCTCTCACCAACTTCAACACCCTATAAGTTTAATCAATAAAGTCCTGAGGATCCTTTCTCGAGTTTGATCCGGTGAATATGGGAGGGCTCAAACTCAAGAACTTATGGGCCCTGTAACTCTCAGTTGCCTGGCCTCTATGTCTCTCAATAGCCTCCAATCGCCACTCCTAACCTGTGGCTATACGAGCCATAAACAGAGCAGCTCCCTCAAGACCCTGTCCTTTTGGAACAACCGGAGGAACCACAGGCGCGGGAGGGTCTGCTACTCTACTACCCTCAGGTACTGCTTGTGTGGGTGGAGCTAGAAGTCTATTTGCCACTGCTCTAACCGGCGTTGGAGGAACTATAATAACTGGGGCAGGAAACACACTCTGAGCCTCTAACCTGTCTCCCTGATCCTTTGGAGGGTGACTAGAACCTTTTCCAATGACTATGCCAATCAACCTTATAGTTATCATCCTTGTCACATGCATACTCTGAAACAATAACATGATTAAGATATCGTAGTACCTATGACCTCACCCTATAGCTCAAACTATTAGTAAAAGAAGTGAAACAATTCCTAGATGTCCTATAGCCTCCTGATTATAAGTATGGTGCACAACATACCCACAAAAAATACTCTACTAGACACGGCTTTACGGACTCCCTAGGACTTGACTTCGCTCTGATACCAAGTCTGTCATGCCCCAAAACTGGGGTAGGGTGCAACTAGTACTCAATTCATTATTGATCAAAAAGCCAGCTACATAGAATCTATAAATGTATGTAATACCCCAAAACTTTCCTAGACCAAATTCAGACATTGCATGAAAAACCATGGGACAACAAAAAAAGTTTTCTATCTCAAACAACTCACGCAACGGATCGTTGGTGGAACCAATGGACCGTTGAATAGGGTCGTGGGTTGAAGCAGGTTTCTTCAAGTGGGAAACAACGAGACATAGTACGATCCGTTGAACCTAACAACAAGCCATCCTGTCGTCCATTGAATCCTGAGTTCAGAGGATTACCTGACCTTTCCTTGAGACAACGAGAGGGAATAATGACCCATTGGTTCTTCCAATGAGTGGTTGTGAGGACTCGTTGTCTCCATTCCAATTTTCGTATATGTTCTAATGGAAGGTTTCAATGACCCATCCTTTGTTCCAACAAACCATTGTATCCTCCCGTGGGTCTTTCCAGTGAAGTCTGCTTCAGGAACCAGAACCAATGACAACTTTCAATGGGCCATTGTTCGAACCAACGACCCGTCCTGAGATCCGTTGTTCAGGGTCGGGTAGTTATCAATTCGTTCTTCCAGGGGTATTTTAGTATTTTCCCATAATTTTTTAACTTGAAACCACATCATTTTGGGTTCGTATAGGAGGGAACAAAAGGGTTAGAGCTACCCTTTCCATTCATTCCTTTCAACTCCCTCAAGAATAGAACGTAAGAACTTCTCTGAAAGCACAGAGTAGGAGCAAGGGTTTGATATTCTTGTCAATTCTTCTCAGGGATTTTAACCATGGTTTGTTCTACAAGTATGTGGGAATTCAGCAAGCAGATTGTTCTCCCCTTGCGTCCCCCAAAAACACTCCCTTTGTTCACTTTCAGTCCTAGCCCTAAGATTGCAAATTTGAAGATATTTTTATCATTCTTCAATTAATTCATGTGGAATCCTATCCTATGTTAATTGTATCTATTTTCCACTAGTTTATAACTAAAATGATGCTTGTTCCAGCGAATTAGAAATTTATCCCTAACTCTTGAAAAGTCAGAAACTAAAACCCTATTTAAGCATTGAATTCTTGAGAATTGCTTGAATATTTCAAAGATAGGGGCTCCCATAATAATTGTATGTGTTATAAACTTACTTACATGTGTGTTAGTCAGCTTTAGTCAGAAATTCTATATACTCTGCATTATTAAGAATTTGTCGTTCTAGCCTCAGTTAGATTTTAGCAAACCTCTAGGTCAACCAGAATAATTTCAGCTGATCAGTTTGACTACAGTCTTCTTCCGAGGTGTCAGTGGTACCTCTCAGTTATTAGAATAAGATTACAAATCCAATTTATTTGGTCCATTAGGAGGTCATGACATTCCACTTATAGCTCTGACCAGCCTCAGGACCCTAGTTCAGTTTTTAGTTAGTTCTCTAGACGGCTAAGACGATCCTTGTTGAGCAGCTCTGACTAGTATTGGAACACCAGTTTCCAAATCCGGTCCTATAAGACGCTCAAGGAACTCTCAAATAGTATCCCTGAGTTAGTTATAGTCTAGGGCCAGTATGGAGCTATTCACTTGGAAATTGTAGTCATGGTAGAATTATCCAGTGGGAGTAGGACTTAGCACTGAAAGGGCCGGGGTTCCAGCGGGCACCCAAGTTCCGTAACTACATTTCCACTGTAGGTTATATTTATTGGTCTCATTGCCCAGATAGTGATCTCATAGTCCATGCCTTTATACCCTAGAAAGGTATATTGGGTCCTATCTGTGGGGTGTATACATAGGACTCCACGTCTAGCTGACATGGTTATATGTCTGTTATTGGCTCTCCCACTAGTCAGTCCAGTTCAGTTTCACATTAAGAAGCTTAGTTCAGTTTCAGCTCTATCATCTTAGCTCAGATTAGTACAATATCTCAGACTCAGAAATTTTAGACTTAGGGCATGTTTTTGTCCGCCAGACTGGGTTATCTTGACCATCTTAGTTTACTTTAGATTCTTCAATTCAGTTTATCAGTTGGTCATTTCATGTCATTTCAGTTCAGTCATCTATATATTTATCATTATGCTTCTCTCACTTACTCAGTACATTCAAAGTACGGACACATATTTTTATGCAGTATCATTTCATGATACAGCCGATGGTTCTCAGACCCAGCGCCATTAGCCAATTTAGTCCAGATATATCTATCAGCAGCAGAATTGTGAGTCCTTAAATTTCGAGCGCGTTATTTCCTTCATTTAAGTTTTTCTTACTATTTTCAGTTAGACTTAGAGTTAGCTAGGGGCTTATCCCAGCAACTCCTCAGTTAGATGGTTGTTAGACATAAACTTGATTTCAGATTCTTAGATATTTTAAATCTCTATGTTCAGTTTTTAATTTTCATAAATGCTATTATGTATTATTTCAAATCATCCTTTATGCATGTTTTACTCAGAATACCAATGTATGATAGACCAAGGGTTGACTTGGGCATACTTGGGACTCTAAGTACCGTGTTCCGTCTAGGGTGTAGAATCGGGGCATGAAAAACATGGTATCAGAGCACTAGGTTTAGAGTATCCTCAAAAAGTCTGAAAGTCACATTGAGTAGAGTCCTTTTCATGGGTGTGAAGCGCGCCACACTTATGACGAGAAGACAGCAAGATGTTATTAGGAAAACTCTCTTTTGTTCATACACCTTATAGTGCGTTAAAGTTCAATTCCAAAAACACCCTTCTAACTTGTGCTCTATTTCATTTCAGTGAATCATGCCTCCTCGACGCGGTAATAGAAGAAGGGCCGGTAATGCCAACATACCAGCCCCACCAGCCCCAACAGCTCCTCAAGATGATTCCATATCTATCGATGAATTCATGGAGGCCATCCAACTGCTGGCCCAAAAAGTCACCAACCAGGTGAACCAGCAGGTGGTGTCGATGAACACCAACGGGTCTGCAGCAGCTGCGTGTGTGCGGGACTTCACCCGAATGAATCCTCCATCATTTCATGGATCCAAAGTATGGGAGGACCCCCAAGAGTTCATGGATGAAATCAGGAAGATTACCCGTATTATGGGTGTTAGCTCCTCTTAGAGTGCCAACCTGGCTGCCTACGAGCTTAAAGGGGTATCCCAGGTTTGGTATGAGCAGTGGAAGGAGGGGCGGCCAGCGGGAGTAGGACCAGTGGAGTGGGAAGAATTCCACACAGCTTTCTTGGATGAGTTTTTCCCTCGGGAGCTTAGGGAGGCCAAGATAGTGGAGTTTATGAATTTGAGGCAAGGAAATAGAACAGTGGAGGAGTATGCTTTGTATTTTAATAGGAAATCATAGTACACTCCGGAGATGGTATCCGAGCCAAGGGCTCGCATGTTGAAATTCATGAACGGAGTGTCGAACCTGGTTCTTAAGGAGTGTAGAAAAGCAATGCTGATGAGAGACATGGATCTCTCCAGTCTAATTGTCTATGCCCAGCAGATTGAGGCCGAAAAGCTGAAGGATATGGAGAGAAATAATAAACGGATAAGGACTGGATAGTAAGATTACGACCATCAGAGGTTTGGCGGTGGTAACCGCCCACAGCAGCAGCAACAGCAGCAATAGAGGGACCCAGCACCCACTTCAGCCAGCGCCCCTACCTTTCGGTCCCATCAGGATCGGAGAAGTGGAGCATCTGGCTCTCAGTCTCAGACTCACAGTACCGAGAACAGGTATCTAGCATGCCCCAAGTGCAGAAAGAACCGCCTGGACAATGCCTTTAGGGACGAGACGATAGTTTTGGGTGTGGACATCTTGGGCACATGCTTAGGTAGTGCCCGTCAGTAGGGAGAGGGAGATCACAATCCACCACATAATCAGCTCCAGCAGATCGACCAGCCCTGCGAGCTAACACATCAAGTACAGGTGACGGTCAGCGTTAAAATCATTTTATGCTCTATCTTCCCATCAGGATCAAGAGAGCTCACCTAACATAGTCACGGGTATTTTACGTCTCTTTAATTTAGACATGTATTCCCTCCTAGATCCAGGAACCACTCTATCATTCATGACTCCCTAAATATCAGTCTAGTTCAATATAATTCCAAAGGTCCTCTCAGAACCATTCTTAGTTTCCATCGCAGTTGGCGAGTAAGTTCGAGCCAGCCGGGTGTTTAGAAACTGCCCAGTCTCAATCCTAAATAAAGTTATTCCAGCTGATCTTGTAGAGTTAGACAGGGTCCACTTTGACCTTATCCTTGGCATGGATTGGTTAAACTCCTTCTATGCCTCAGTTTATTGCAGAACTAGAGTTGTCAAGTTCAAGTTTCCAAATGAACCCGTGTTAGAATGGACGGCAGAAGTTCAGCGCCTAAGGTTAGGTTTATTTCCTACCTTAAGTCCTAGAAACTCATTTCCAAGGGATGTATATATCATATGCTTCGAGTGAAGGATTCCAACTCTGAGACCCCAACTATCCAGTCAGTTCCCGTGGTCAGCAAGTTCCCAGATGTTTTTCCTGAGGATCTTCCCGAAGTTCCCCCTGAATGGGAAATAGACTTCGGAATAGATCTCCTCCCAGATACTCATCCCATATCCATCCCTCCTTACAAAATGGCTCCAGATGAGCTTAAGGAGTTGAAGGAGCAGTTAAAATATCTTCTTGACAAGGGTTTTATTAGATCCAACATCTCTTCCTAAGGTCCTCCAGTGCTATTCATGCGTAATAAAGACGATACCTTCAGAATGTGCATAGATTACCGTCAGCAGAACAAATTCACAGTCAAGAACAAGTATCCCCTACCCAGAATTAATGATCTATTTGACCAACTTCATGGAGCCAGTTGTTTCTCCAAGATCGATCTCAGGTTAGGGTACCATCAACTATGAGTCAGAGAGTGTGACATATCGAAAACAGCTTTCAGAACTTGATATGGTTACTATTTGTTTGTGATGATGTCCTTTGAGTCACAAATGCCCCAGTAGCCTTCATGGATTTAATGAATAGGGTCTTCAAGCAGTATCTGGATATGTTTGTTATCGTATTTATTGACGACATTCTAGTATACTCCAGAAATGAGGAAGAGCATGCCAATCACCTAAGATTAGCATTACAGACACTCAGGGACCGCAAATTATTCGTCAAGTTTAGCAAATGCAAATTTTGGTTAAAGTTCGTGACTTTCTTAGGTCATGTAGTCTCAGGTGAAAGAATACATGTAGACCCTCACAAGATAGAAGCAATGAAGGATTGGC
Organism: Datura stramonium; assembly: GCA_018107945.1. Lineage (NCBI taxonomy): Eukaryota > Viridiplantae > Streptophyta > Magnoliopsida > Solanales > Solanaceae > Datura > Datura stramonium. The sequence goes on from JACEIK010002664.1 coordinate 120,846, forward strand.
CCAGACCTACCTCTCCTATTGAAATTAAGAGTTTCCTGGGCTTAGCGGGTTGTTTTCGATGGTTTTTGGAACACTTCTCCTCTATAGCATCTCCTCTGACTAAGTTAACTCAGAAGAAGGTAAAATTTCAGTGGTTGGATTAGTGTGAGAAGAGTTTCTAGGAGTTAAAAAATCGACTCACCACTTCTCCAGTTTTAACCTTGCCGAAAGGAACATATTGGGTTGGTTGTTTATTGTGATGCTTCCAGAGTTGGACTTGGCTGCGTTTTGATGCAGCGGGGAAAAGTGATAGCCTACGCCTCTAGGCAGCTCAAAGTTCATGAGAAGAATTATCCAACTCATGACTTGGAGTTGGCAGCGGTGGTTTTTGCGCTAAAAATATGGAGGCATTACTTATATGGAGCTCATGTAGATGTATTTACGGATCATAAGAGTCTTCAGTACGTGCTGAGTCAGAATGATCTAAATTTGTGTCAGAGAAGGTGGTTGGAGTTGCTAAAAGACTACAACATGAGTGTGCTATGTCACCCGGGCAAAGCCAATCTTATGGCTGATGCCCTAAGCAGAGTGTCTATGGGTAGCGTGGTTCATGTAGAAGAAGGAAAAAGGGAGCTGGCGAAGGATATTCATAGGCTAGCCCGGTTAGGGGTGCAACTAGTGGATTCAGTCGAAGGTGGGGTGGTAATGCAGAGTGGGTCGGGTTAATCCTTGGTAGTTGAAGTTAAGTCCAGACAAGATGAAGATCCAGTTCTACTTAAACTCAAGGAATCAGTTCTCAGAAAGGAGGTTGAGGCTTTCTCCAAAAGGGTAGATTGTGTTCTCCATTACCATGAAAGTCTGTGTGTACCGGATGTTGGTGAGTTGAACAGCAGATACTGGTTGAGGCACACAGCTCGAGATAACTCCATTCACCCCGGTGCTACAAAAATATAACGCGATCTGCGGGATATTTACTGGTTGAACGACATGAAAAAAGACATTGCTGAATTTATAGGCAAGTGCCAGAACTGCCAGCAATTTAAGGTGGAACACCAGAGACCAAGAGGTATGACTCAGGATATCAGTATACTCACGTGGAAGTGGGAAGAAGTAAACGTGAACTTCATTACGTGTCTACCTCGTACTCATCGATTACATGATTCAATCTGGGTGATAGTAGACCGAATGACTAAGTCAGCATATTTCCTCCTAGTCAAAACGATAGATTAAGCTGAGGTCTATGCTAGGTTTTATATACGGGAACTAGTTTGACTTCATGGGGTGCCACTATCCATTATCTCAGACAGAGGTACCCAATAAACCTCTCACTTCGTGAAGCTTTTTCAAAAATGACTAGGTACCCAGGTCAAGCTCAGCATAGCCTTTCACCCGCAGACTGGTGGACAAGATGAGCAGACCATTTAGACCCTGGAAGATATGTCGAGGGCTTGCGTGATTGATTTCAAGGGCAATTGGGATGACCATCTGCCTCTTATCGAGTTTTCATACAACAACAGCTATCATTCTAGCATCCATATGGCCTCATTTTAAGCAATGTATGGTAGAAGGTGTAGATCTCCTATAGGGTGGTTTGAAGTTGGTGAAGNAAGGTGTAGATCTCCTATAGGGTGGTTTGAAGTTGGTGAAGCTACCTTGATAGGGCCAGACTCAGTTCACGAAGAAATGCATAAAGTTCAGATCATTCGATAAAGGTTGAAAACAGCTCAGAGCCGTCAGAAATCTTATGCCGATGTGCGGAGAAGAGAGTTGGAGTTCGCAGTTGATGACTGGGTATACTTGAAAATTTTGCCTATGAAAGGGGTGTTGAGGTTTGGCAAAAAGGGAAAGCTCAGTCCCTGGTATGTGGGACCCTACAGGATGCTGAGGTGAATCGGCAATGTGGCCTACGAGTTAGAACTACCTTCCGAATTAGCAGCCGTGCACCCAGTCTTCCATGTGTCACTACTGAAAAAGTGCATTATTGATCAAACATTAGTAGTGCCATTGGAAAGTGTGGAAATAAAGGATCGTCTCTCTTTCAAAGAAGTTCCGGTTCAAATCCTTGACTGTCAGGTTCGTAAACTGAGAAACAAAGAAATCGCTTCGGTGAAAGTTCTGTGGAGGAATCAGCTAGTTGAGGGAGCCACATGGGAAGCAGAAGTACACATGATTTCTAGATACCCTCACTTGTTCTCTCCCATTTTAGTTCCAGAATCAAGTACTAAATCACTTAGTTCCGTACTCATCAGCTCTATTTAGATTTCCTATGTGCATCCTAGATGCATCACCTCTATTAGTACGGTTAAGTCAGCTTAGAGTCGGTTACTCCCTCAGAAATCAGTTTGTAGCCTCAATTATAGAAATTTCAGCTCTTTTGCTAGTTTTGGTATTCATTCTAGGATGAATGATCCCAAGGGGGAGATATTGTAACACCCCAAAACTTTCCTAAACCAAATTCAGACGTTGCATGAAAAACCATAGGAAAACCAGAATTTTTTTGTCTCAGACGACCCACACAACGGACCATTGGTGGAACCAAGAGACCATTGTATAGGGTCATGGGTTGCAGCGGTTTATTCAAGTGGGAAACAACAATACATAGGACGACCCATTAAACCTAATAATGAGTCGTCCTGTTGTCCGTTGATTCCCGAGTTCAGAGGATTACTGGACCTTTCCCTGAGACAAAGAGAGGGAACAACCGCCCGTGGTTACTACCAACGAGCCGTTGTTACCACCCCTCATCCAGTTGTACACCCAGAAGAGTGGACCATGAGTGCATAAAATGACCTGTTGGTTCTTCCAATGAGTCATTGTGAGGACTCGTTGTCTCCATGATAGTTTTCCTATGTGTACTAACGAAAGGTGTAAAAGACCCATCCTTTGTCCCAATGGACCATTGTATCCTCCCGTGGGTCTTTCCAATGAAGTCTGCTCCAGGAACAGAACCAACGACCGCTTTCAATGGGCTGTTGTTCGAACCAATGACTCGTCCTAAGATCCGTTGTTCAGGGTCGGGGAGTTTTCAGTTCTTTCTGCCAGGGTTATTTTAGTATTTTCCTAGCTTTTTTTTTAACTTGAAACCACATAGTTTTGGGTTCGTATAGGAGGGAATTAAAGGGTTAGAGAGACCCTTTCCATTCATTCCTCTCAACTCCCTCAAGAACAGAACGTGAGAACTTCTCCGAAAGCACGGAGCAGGAGCAAGGGTTTGATATTCTTCTCAATTCTTCTCAGGGATTTTCACCAGGGTTTTTTCTACAGGTATGTGGGAATTAAGAAAGGAGATTGTTCTCCCCTTGCATCCCCTAAAAACTCCCCTCTGTTCACTTTTAGTCCTAGCCCTGAAATTGCAAATTTGAAGATATTGTTAACATTATTTGATTAATTCATGTGGAATCCTATCCTATGTTAATTTTCGCTATTTTCCACCAGTTTGTAACTAAAATGATGGTTGTTCCAGAAAATTAGATATTTAGCCCTAACTCTTGAAAAGTTAGAAACTAAAACCCTGTTTAAGCATTGAATTCTTGAGAATTGCTTGCATCTTTCAGAGTTAGGGGCTCCCATAAAAATTGTATGTGTTAGAAACTCAGTTACATATGTGTTAGTCACATTCAGTTAGAAAGTCTATATACTCTGCATTATTCATGATTTTTCGATCTAGCCTATGTTAGATTTTAGCAAGCCTCCGAGTTAACTAGAATAATGTCAGCTGATCAGTTTGACTACATTCGTTTTCAGAGGTGTCAGTTGTGCCTCTCAGTTATCTGAATCAAATTCAGAATCTAGTTTATTTGGTCCATTAGGAGGTCATGACATTCTAATTATAGCTCTGACCAGCCTCAGGACCCTAGTTCAGTTTTTAGTTAGTTCTCTAGATGACTAAGAGCTCCTTGTTGAGCAACTCTAACAAGTCTTGGAACACCAGTTTCCAAATCCAATCCTATAAGATGCTCAGGGAACTCTCATACAGTATCCCTGAGTCAGTTATAGTTTTGGGCCCCAGTATCGAGCTATCTACTTGGCAGTAATAGTCATGGTAGGATAATCTAGTAGAATTAGGACTTAGCACCGAAAGTGCAGGGGTTTCAGCGCACCCAGGTTCTAGAATTACTTTGCCACTGTAGCTAATATTTATTGACATCATGGCCCTAGACAGTGATCTCACAGACCATGCCTTTATACTCTAGCAAGGTATATTGGGTCCTACCGGTGGGGTGTATACATCGGACTCCACGTCTGTCTCACGTGGATATATATCAGTTATAGCCTCTCCCATTAATCAGTCAAGTCCAGTTTTAGAATAAGCAGCTCAGTTCAGTTTCAGCTCTATCAGCTTAGCTCAGATTAGTACAGTATCTCAGACTCAGAACTTTAAGACATAGGGAATGTTTTTGTCCGCCAAACAGGGTCATCTTGACCATCTCAGTTTACTTCAGATTCTTCAATTTAGTTTATCAATTGGTCATTGCATGTAATTTCAGTTCAGTCATCTATATATATATATATCATTATGCTTCTCTCACTTACTCAGTATATTCAAAGTACTGACACATACTTTTACGTCGTATCTTTACATGATACAGTCGCAGGTTCTCAAACACAGCGTTGTTAACCTATTTAGTCCAAATCTCTCAATCAGCAGCAGAAGTGTGATCCTCATATTCCGAGGGAATTATTTCCTTCATTTCAATTTTTCTTACTATTTTTAGTTAGAATTAAAGGTAGCTGGGAGCTTGTCCCAGCAACTCCTCAGTTAGATGGCTTTCAGACACATACTCGATTTTAGATTCTCATATATTTTAAATCTCTATGTTAAGTTTTTAATTTTCATAAATGCTATTATGTATTGTTTCAAAGCTTCCGCTATGCGTGTTTTACTCAGAATACCAGTGTATGATAGAACAATGGTTGACTTGGGGTTACTTGTGACTCTAAGTACCGTGTTTCGTCCAAGCTGTAGACTCGGGAGGAGACAATGTAACATTAAGGCTGACCAAGCCACCTTTCACAACTAACCAAGATAAATATTGGACCCATAATGTCTCTAGAATAATGAATATGCAACCAGGAAAGCCGACAAGGATACAATAAAGCTAAACAGAGCAATGAAAAGCCAACACGACTACACAACCAAAGCTACTACAGAAACTAGTCCACATCAACCTCTACAGAGTAAAAAAATTGAAATTCAGGGGACAAGGCCCCGGCTTACCCATGTTGTACACAAAACTCAAAATAGTCAAAACTAGGACATGGCTCCTGGAAGAGAGGACCATACCACTATTCCGCTGAAATATGGCTCCTATTGCGTCTGATGATTTGAGCCTCGCCCTGTACCTGCAACATGATTTCAGGAAGGGTCCCCAGATGAAGAGATGCTGGTACAAATAAAATGTGCTAACATGTAAGGTTGAAAACTGTAAACATATAAGATAACAATGATAACTTATCCAAAAATAAGGAATGGTAATAACCCGGAATCCTAAAAACCTAAACCTGACAATAACTCAATATTGAAGTGTAAATGCAATCATCTAATGCAAAACAAAAGATATAATTGAAATTCCAGTGGCCAGCCGACCATAAAATCCATATAAAATTCATTCAGCCAGTGTACCATATCAGGGTATAAATAAAAATGCATCTAGCCGATACCACAGCGGGGTAAAATTCATCCTGGTGGTGTACCACACCGGGGTAAAATAAAAATACCTCCAGTCAGTGTACCACACCAAGGTAAATTTAATAAATCTTAAAACAAATCATAAATGGAGAAAATATGACTTATACCGGACTAACTTAACACGTATAGCGTAGAAATGACGAATACTAAATATTTGTCCTGCATAGGCCTCCTTCGTAATGCATAAATGCAAATGAGCACATATAACATGTAAAGCTAGAAAATAGAACTTAAATGCATATATTCAAAACTTGTTTAAATTATAAGGAACTGCGGATAACCTAAGAGTTTCAACAAGACTTATAGATCATGTTCAAGGGACATTAGAGCTCAGAGATTCGCTAGCTTGTCCTTAGGCTTAAGGAAAAGGGATTATGAAATCACCCCTTGGCCTGTACGATTTCATAACATTCACATAAGATAAAGGACAACCACAACCAGGAAATCCTATTTCAATAAGCTCGTTTACTCTTAATAGCCTACGACGTCTTTACTTGGCTTAAAATCGTTTACACATCATCGTCTTGGCTCTTTCACCAATTTTAGTTAGCAACCATACCTTTAAACACATTTAACATCACTCACACACACACACACACACACACACACACATATATATATATATATAACAGACAGTAAGGACCAGCTAACAATGCCCACACTTAGNCTAACAATGCCCACACTTAGGGGTCTCCAACTCGATGTACAACTACGACAACAATCAACACAATATCACACTTTAGATGCCTCACTTTATCTAGGAATAATCTTAACATTTAACCTCAATAAAATATGAAACTTTAAAGCTTAAATGAAGCTTAACATACTACCTCAAGCCTTGTAAAGAGGTTGATAGCTCATTCAATTCACAACACACGAATCGTGCTTTGAAGAACGATGAATGAGGGTACCTTACATACCTTTCTCTGATGAACTTTTCTTTAGCCAATTATCTATTTCAATGATCAGCCTTTGTCAGGACCCGAACATAGGGCCGGATTGAGACACGGGATAAAGAACCCCGAGAGGCTCCAAGTCGACCCATGTCATGAACATAACATTTAACTCAATCATAGATAAGCGGAAGATCAACATAATTAATATAGAAGAATTTTGATAATCTCATAATATCGAAATACATAACTCAAAGCCGAAGTTGATTACATGTTATGTCTGAAAAGCGTCTACTACTGACGAGTTGATGAGAAAATAACCCAACTAACTGACTGAAGTCTGAAACTAAAAGTACTAGATACAAGTTAAAGGAAAGGCCCTCATATGATGAGGACTCACCACTCTAGCTGATACATGCTAAAGCTGCAAGTCTGGATAATGACTAGATTTAGCCTGAATATTCACGCCTGTATAATGAAACGATACAATATAGAGTATGTAAGGTAAGTAAAACTGCTAAGTAAGTAAAACCATACATCATGAATTTTATAAAACATAATCAAGGTAAGATTCTTAGAGTAGGGCTTGCATGCTATTTTCTGAAAGCATGATCTGAACAAAACTGAAATCATAACTGAATCAAATGACCCAAAGCTGAAAATTGATAATCATAGGTAAAATTGAACATTGGGTCAAATCTGTTGAAAACATAATATCACGAATCATGAACATGAATAACTAAAATCATTAGGAACAATGTGAGACTCATCATATAACCGACATTACAATGATAGAGCTTACATGGTCCCGACTATCACACTCATGTGGCAAAAGCCATCCAAATCTTTGTCAGGGATAACGACGCTACCATGATATCGATATCAAGCTGAAGGCCCCTTGGGGGAATAGGAAGCTCACAAAGGAGGTTCCAAATAATCTGAACATACTTACGTTGGCGCGTAATTCGGAGGCATAGGGTTGACTAACCCTTAGCCTACTCGGTGCTAGACACTACACTCAAAAATATGAATATGCTCTCCATCACTTTTCAATGAAGCCGAACCATCATCTATTTATGAAGCTAACTCATAACATACATACAATCTGAAATCATAAGATGAGGAGCCTTAGCTCAAACCATACCATATGTTGAAAATAGTGCGAGTCTAGACTCCAACATCCATATGGTAAGCTAATACATGAAGTTTAGATAAATTCATGAAACATTCTTGATCATATGGGCTTTCCCGATACTTAAACATGTTTGATATGAACTTGATCATTTTAAAACATGAACATAGACATGGGTAATTGGAAATCATACTCTCTTAATATACATCTCATCATGCTTGAACTCATATTTCATAGATCTCAACTTTCATGAAGTTTCATGGATGGGCATCATAATTTATAAAACTTGAAAACGTAATTTATAATTGAAAATATTGTAAAATATTCCTATTTATCATAATTCAATGTTAGAAACATGCTTAGATCATACCCATGATTGAAACTTAAAGAATTTACATATTGGGTAGAAACCCCATATATTCATCAATTAGAATTTCATAAATTGAGAGGGGATTGGGCATGGGTGTGGAAAATTACACCAATTCATAACCCTACATATCTAAAGAAAGCTGATTTCACAACTTTCTTGATTTCCCAATGGGAATTCGAGGAAGAACTTTGAAGAATTTAGGATTGATCACCCTTAGGAGCTTCTAGACTTGCATGAATGGAAGTGAATAAGCATATAATGAACTTACCCCTATTAAACACTCTATTCTGAGCTTAAAACTAAGTAGTTCAGGATTTAGAAACTTAGGAATTACGGTAAAGCCCTTAATAAATTCACAGAAAAACACACTGCTAGTCCCAATGAGGGACTGGACGACCCGTCGTCCCTGACCATGACTCGTGGTCACCACTCATCACTGTAAATCCATATTTACTAGTCACCACAAGGAACACCACGACTCGTGGTGTACCTGATGACTCGTGGTGACTAGTCATGGGGAACATTGCCAATCATCTCAACATCCACTTCATCTCCTAACACGACCATTCCAACGACTCATGGTCCTGACAATAAATCGTGCCTTATCCCGTGGTCAACCCACAAACCACCATCCATAGCCAATTTCTCCTCCACACCACAAGTCACTTAACGACTCGTGGCACACCCAACGGGTCGCTGGACGACTGGTCCTGTGACCTGGTACAGAAAACTCTATTTTTTTGTTTCAATTCCCTGGTATGTTCTTAGGGTTTTCAGTGTATTAAAATATCTCCCCCTTGGGAATAGTCATCCTCAAATGTGGGAAAACATACTGAAAAGTTGAGAAATACAATCATCATACTCAAATACTGAACATACATGCTAAAAACTAATGGAGTGATTGACCCCCAATTGAACTATATGACCGAACTTAATTCATGAATCATGCATACATTCATTGACATGAAAGAAACTGGGCACATGAACTAAACATGAAATAGAATAGAGTACTAAGGAGGAAACTGATACCTCAAGCTGAAACTGTGCTAGGAGGGAATAGATGTGGGTATTTAGCCATCATATCTGCTTTGGCATCCCACATAGCTCCCTCAACATGCTGATTCCTCCACAAATTCTTGACTGAAGCTACTTCTTTATTTCTTAGATTATGAACATGACGATCAAGTATTTCCAGCGAAACCTCCTCATAACTAAGGCTATCTTTCACATCGGCACTGTCCACCGGAACAACCAGAGCTGGATCACCCAAACACTTCTGTAAGAGCAATACATGGAATACTAGATGAACTGAAGAAAATTATGAGATCAACTCCAACTCATATGCTACCTTGCCAGCCTGTTTCACAATTCTGTACGGACCAACATAACGGGGATTTAGTTTTCCTTTCTTTCTTAATATCATCACTCCCTTCACGGGGGATACCTTCAGAAACACCCAATCATCAACTTCAAAATCAAGCTCCCTCCTCCTCACTTCTGCATAGGACTTTTGGCGACTCTAAGCTATTTTCAACCTATCCCTTATAAGCTAAACTTTCTCCACATCCTCATGGACTGAATCTGGACCTATCAATGTAGCTTCACCAACCTCAAACCAACGAATAGGTGATCTATACCTCAGCCCATAAAATCCCTCAAATAGGGCCATCTGAATGCTGGAATGGTAGTTGTTGTTATACGCAAACTTAGTAAGAGGCAAATGATCATCCCAACTATCCTTGAAATCAATCACACACGTTCTCAACATATCCTCGAGACTCTGAATGGTTCACTCAGCCTGACTATCTATCTGTGGGTGAAAGGTTGTGCTAATCTTGACTTGAGTACCTAGTCCCTTCTAGAATGATCTCCAAAACTGAGAGGTGAACTGAGTACCTCTATTTGATATTATGGACAATGTCACTCCATGCAATCGAACCAACTCCCGAATCTACAACATAGCATAATCCTCTGCTGAATCAATAGTTTTGATCGGTAGGAAATGACCTGCCTTAGTAAACGTGTCTACAACCACCTAAATAGAGTCATACTGTCGAAGAGTGCGAGGCAACCCTGTAATGAAGTCCATATTGATCTGCTCCCACTTCCAAGTAGGGATACTAATGTCTTGAAGCACACCTCCAGGTCTTTGATGCTCAACCTTCACCTGTTGACAATTCAGACATTTAGCCACAAATTCTGCTATGTCCTTTTTCATGCCACTCCACTAATAGACTTCCCGTAGGTCACGGTACATCTTGGTGGCACGTAGATATATAGAGTATATGGAACCATGAGCCTCGTTCTGCATCTGATCTCTCAAATTATCAACACCCGAAACAAATAAGTGACCCTAAAATTGAAGCACCCCATCTCCCCATTTGGAGAAGACTTCTACGTTTTTATTCTAAATGGCCTCCTTCAACATCACAAAAATTGGATTCTCATGTTGTCTAGCTTTAACTTCAGTCACTAAGGATGATTCTGACCTATTCTGAACAATGACACCACCATCGGTCGAGTCAGTAAGACGGACTCCTAGTTGTGTAAGCCGATGTACATCCTTCACTAACTCCTTTCTTTCCTCATCTATGTGGGACAGACTCTCCATCGAAATCCTGCTAAGAGCATCTTCCACTACATAAGCCTTGCCCGAATGGTAGAGGACACTCATACCATAATCCTTCAAAAGCTCCAACCACCTTCTCTAACGTAGATTTAGATCCTTCTAGGTGAACATGTATTATAGGCTTTTGTCGTCCACAAACACATCCGCATGGACCCCATATAGATAGTGCCTCCAAACCTTCAAGGCAAATACTACCGCCAATTCGAGATCATGCGTCAGATAGTTCTTTTCATGGACCTTCAGCTGCCTGGAATCATATTCTATAACCTTACCGTGCTGCATCAATACACAACCAAGGCCGATCCTCGAAGAATCACAATATACCATAAACTCATATGTGCCCTTAGGTAGGGTCAACACTGTTGCTGAGGTAAGTCGAGTCTTCAACTCTTGGAAGCTCTTCTCACAAGCCTCCGACCATTGAAACTTCACTTTCTTTTGAGTCAATTTAGTCAACAGGGCTAAAACGGATGAAAACTGCTCAAGATACCTCTGATAATAACTAGCTAAACCCAAGAAACTCCTGATATTCAAAGTACTTACTAGTCTGGGCCAATTCTTTACCGCTTGTATCTTTTGAGAGTCCACCTGTACACCCTCACTTGACACCACATGGCCCGAAAAGGCCACTGAGTTCAACAAAAACTCACATTTAAGGAACTTAGCATACAATTATACATCCTTCAAGGTCTCTAGCACCACCTTTAAATGAGCGGCATGCTCCTCCTTGCTCCGAGAGTATATGAGAATATCATCTATGAACAAAATCACGAACATATCCAAATATGACTTTAACACCCTGTTAATCAAATCCATAAAAGCTATAGGAGCATTCGTTAGTCTAAAAGACATAACTATAAACTCGTAATGACCTTATCGAGTTTTGAAGGCTATCTTCAGGATGTCACTCCCTCGGACTCTGAGCTGATGGTATCCAGATCTGAGGTCTATCATAGAAAAACACTTAGCACCCTAAAGCTGGTGAAAAAAATCATCAATCCTGGGGAGAGGATACTTGTTCTTGATGGTAACTTTACTCAATTGCCAATAATTAATGCACATATGAAGAGAACTATATTTCTTGCGGACAAAGAGACTGGCGTACCCCAAGGGGATTTGCTCGGTCTGATGAAACCCTTGTATAGAAGATCTTTCCGTTGCTCCTTCAAATCTTTTAATTCACTGGAGCCATTCTGTAAGGAGGAATATATATAGCTTGCGTATCAAGAAGAAGGTCAATACCAACATTGATCTCCCACTCGGGAGGGATTCTTGGTAAATCATCTGGAAACACTTTTGGGTACTCACATACTACAAGGACTGACTGGATAGTCGGGGTTTCCAATGTAGCATCCTTATCCCTAACTAGATAGTACATGCAACCCTTAGAAATCATCTTTCTGGCCTTAACATAGGAAATGAGGCTGCAGGCACAGCTGAACTACCTTTTCACTCTAGGACTAGCTCACACATGATCTTGGGCATAATTATGTTCCCAAGTGCTATTTTATATCATAATTTAGTCATGTTTATCAATTTAAATTGATTATATTCTCATGTGATTTTGTATATTTATAAGCATAAACTAACCAACATGATTAGTCTTTCTTTTGTAGGTGTAAAATCAATAGGAGGGACTAAATAATGATTGTTGAAGTGAAGGAATGGAGTTCGGTCAAATTGAAAAAGAAGGAAAATGGACATGCGCAAGGCATCGTGCCACGCTAGGCGTCTGTGGCACCTAGCAACGTGCCATGCCCATGCCATGCACGCACGAAAGATACCACAAGGAAGGTGCCCTATGAGATGGCAACGTGCCCCACCAGGAATCCTACATGACTAGCATCATGCCACCGCATGTGAGAGGTGCGATGGCCTCCGTACCATGCCAGTTTCTTTGTGCCCATGAAAATGCCAAGTCAACAATTCCAGTGTGTAGGCGCGATTGCTCCATGTCATGATGCAAGATTAGTGCGACCATGTCCGTGACACGGAGCTAGTTCAACCACGACCAAACTTTGTAATTTTACACGTAGTATAAATAGGACCTGTAGGTTCTAAAATCATTTATCACAAAAATATTTTGGGAAAGCGGAGAGAAGCAAAGGGAAACGTGAAGAACTCCACCTAGGGTTCATTATTTTTTATTCTCTTTTAATCATTCTTGTAAGTACATTACTTTAATTATGTTTTTGATTAATTGTACGAACATGAGTGGCTAAAACCCTTCCTCTAGGGTTGAGACCACATGATATGAATGTGATTATTTGATTTTCATATTTGGTTGATGTTTTGGTTGTTCTTTTGTCTTGCATTCATGAAGAATGCTATTTTTACGCTTGATCACTATAGAAACAAACTTGCTGAACTTAGGTAGAAGCTCGAAAGAACAACCCTAGGTCAGAAAGAGTGAATGTAGGGAGCAAGTTCATATTTTTACGATATGATTCGCGGTTAGGATAGAAATTATACCTAATTGGCCTTGCTTGGTTAATTGATGTGTTGTGATTTTATGGCACTTTCAATGCTTAACACCAAAAATATATGACCATTTCGGCTAGGTTTATGTAGGTATGATGTGTTTGCATTAAGTGTAGCAGGAAAACAAGTCTGAAACGTGAAATGTCAATGTAAGGCAATATTGAACCGAAATGTAGGTTGCTACCCAGGTCACGATTCGTCGTCTCAATTAGAGACTCATTCCTGGAGTCATGGAGAAGGTAAGGTATTTTATGAACAAGAACCAGTGCACCTAACGAGTTGAAGGCATGACTTATTACATTTGGTAACGAGTCGTTATGACAGTCGTGGAGACTGGGAGGAAAAATTCTAAGGAATGCCTAGGGAAAACAACAAGAAACCTAATGAGTTGTTAGGTGAATTGATGACACGTCATCAAACACTGTGAACATCCGTCAAGTGCACTAGAAGATTTGATGATCCATGGACATGAGGGACCTAACGACTTGTGGCCAGTCCTAACGAGTTGTTAGGTAACCCATCACCAGCACTGGAAAAATTATCGAGGACGACTCAAATTCACTGGCCAGGACTCGTTGGTAGACCCAACGATTCGTTACTTGGCTCGTTAGCACTGCCGACCTGGAGTCTGTTTTTCTTTAGAAAAAGTTTTGTTTTGAACTATAAATACATTATTTAGGTTTATTTTTTGTGTACAGTTTGTTTTACCACTTTCCACATAAATTTTAGTGTTGTTAATGATAATTCTTGGTTCAACAAATAAAGTTTGTAATTTTGTTCTTGATTTTTAGAATCAAACAACATTGAAGTTTTGTTAATCGGTTTTGGTGTTTTATTCAATTCACGTGGTTTTCCTCTATGAATCTTTGTATGTTACACTTATGATTTCTTCTTTATTTTATGATTGTGATCATTCAAATATGAGTTTCTAAAACCCATAACTAGGGTTGTGGGAACCATGACGAACTAACACAGATAGGTAAAAATGCTTAATGATTCTTTAACGGGGTTTATGCATGTATTATTTTTCTCTTCGTTTTAATTATTTCTTAATGGTTGCAAACATTGGAATTTTCCTTATTCTTACTTACCAGATCAAGGGGTGATGAATTGGAAAAGGGATTAACAACGGAGATTTGAGGCTATCAACCCTCATCTAATAGCTTGACCTTTTTCGGGAATAGCTTATTCAATATTATGGGTAAGGTTTAATTAACCATACACCTGTATATAGACCAAGTTACGTGGTTATAATAATCTAGATAGGGGACAAACCATTTAGGTGATTTTAACTTATCAATATTGCATCCTAAACACCGGAATAGATCACAAGTGTAAAAGCCTTGTGGTTATAAAGTGATGGGGAATACAATCCTAGTCACTTTATTGATTGAAAACAAACGAAATTGATTTAAAAATTTACTAGTCTTTACTCTAGTTTATTATTTTGTGTTTCGAATCTTTCCCCACTAGGAAATAAGTAATCCAATAGTATTAGCTAAACACATTAACTCATGTTCTTGTCATATTCCTCGTGGGATTCGACCCCAACCCTGGTTGATTCTATATTTGACATCGACCGCTTTATATCTCATTAATGAGGTGTAATTTGGGTTACATCAATTTTGGCGTCATTGCCGGGGAATACGACTTAGGATTTTTTTAATTGTGTTTGCTTAACTGTTGGTCCTTATTTTCTTTCTATTTTTCTTTTGTTGTTTTTGTTCATCACAAGTTTGAGGTTCGTGCATGCCCAGTACTAGGAGCCAAGGAAAATCCTTGATTTAAATTGATCACAAACTCGAACCACCACTGCAAAACCTAAGGAGAATGGCCAACATACTTGATCAAGAGATAGTTGACCAGGCAATAGCCAGTATGTTTGCTGAGGAATAAGCTCAGGAAAGACATAGAGAGTTAGCAAGAGTTTCTAAAGAGCAACGCCTAGATGCCGAAGCCAAGCGAGCTAGAAGGTACAAAGGTCCAGACTAGCAGAGACACTAGTACTTCGATGATGATGACGATGCTAATATTGATGAAGTCGGTGCCACTGGAGCTAATGTGCCTCCCCCTTTTCCTGCTGGGGAAAAGTTTGACATTACCAGTGCTATGATCCAACTACTCAACATGAAGGGAATATTTGCAGGTCATGTAACGGATGATGCACATACTCACTTGAGTAATTTCATGGGTATCTACAAAGCATACAAATAACCTGGAGTGAGTCAGGATGCGATACAACTAAGGTTATTTCCCTTTTCATTAGGGATGTAGGTAATGCTATGGTTGGCAGAACTGTCGAACGATTCTATCACTACATGGAGGGAGTTGAAAAGAGCTTTTCATAAAAGGTTCTTCCCACCTTCAAGAGCTTTGTGGCTGAAAGGTGAGATATACAACTTCAGGCAATTGAATTCTGAGGTACTTCATAGATATGGTTGTGGTTCAACAAGAAGCTCAGAAAGGTGCCCAACCACAGGATCCTAGATGATACATTGTTGGAAATCTTCTATAGGTCTCTAAGTGCTAACAACAAGGAAGTGGCTAATATCGTTTCTGGCAAAACATTCATGACTCACACCTATGCTGAAGTTGCTGAGGTACTTGACAAAATCACTAAAACCAACTGCGCATGGTACAAAAGAAAGTGGAAGACTCTGACTGGTACTTATATGGTAGGTATGACTGTGGATTAGAGAAGGAAGGATTGAAAAAGTTAATGTTGTGGGTTCTCAGGGCAAGGCCCTGAGAAATGTTGGAGGTGAATCAGAACTGAGGAGGAAGAAAATTATCTAGATGATCAAGGGGTGGGTTTCTGGACTAACACCAAGGGTCTAACCAAGACTCATGGCGTCAAGGATAGGGGAACCAAGGTCAGAACTACTACAGGGAAAAGAATTACAATTGAGGCCAATATAGAGACAATGGAGACTGGAAAAAGCATGAGGAGTATAGGACCGACAGAAGCGGTCTATATGTTCCTCCAAGGAACTGTGAGCCAAAGTCTAATGGTTAAAGGGTGGAAGACATGTTGTCTAAGGTACTTAAGAAGATGGAGGAGACAGTTGTCCATTTCTAGGAGTTTCGCATTGATATTTCTGGTATAAACCAAAAGGTGGAATCACATGCCAAAGCCATTAGGCATATTGAGCAGCATCTTAGTCAGATGTCTATTGCTATGAACCAAAGGAAAAAGCGAACACTTCGCAGAAACATAATTCAAAATCCAAAAAATGACAGTCAATGCCTGGCGGTCACTACTAGGTATGGGAAGGCGTCAGTTGATCCTTTGAGGCCGATTGTGACTGATGATACAGTAGATCTCTTAGTGTTTGATGATGATAGGATGGCAGATTCCAAGGATTAGATTTTTGTTGATCATTCAATAGAGAAGACCCCTACTAGTAATGCAAAGGAGCATGGATCTGGAAAAGACAAGGAGATGGACGTATGGCAAAAGATCACACATATTCCTAGACCTTCTCCCCCTTTTTCGAAAGCGGTTGAAGAAAAAGCTCGAAGATGGGAAGTATCACAAATTCATCTCCATGTTGAAACAATTATTTGTGAACATCCCATTCACGAGGAACTTGACCAAATGCCCAACTATGCTAAATTTATGAAGGACCTTGTCACCATAAAGAGGACCTTAAGCTTCGAACCTACAGATAATTTGCACCACTGTAGTGCAATAACATTCGTTCTCTTGTTCAGAAAAAGGAAGATCCTAGAGCTTTCACCATACCATGCACTATTGGAGCCTTTAATTTTCCTAAGGCACTATGTGATCTAGGTTCTAGTATTATTTTGATGCCGCTAGCAGTGTTCAGATAGTTGGGCATGGGATCCCCCAAACCGACTACCATGCATCTTTTCATGGCAGATTGTACAGTGGAAAATTCGGTGGGAATTCTCTATGATGTTCTAGTGAAGGTGGAGTCCTTTATATTTCTGGCCGATTTTTTCATTCTGGACTGCGAGGTTGATTTTGAGGTCCCTATTATCTTTGGCGACCATTTCTATCCACCGGACGCACTCTTGTAAATATGGAAACCGAACAATTGAAATTCTAGTTGAACAATGAGGAGGTTACATTCAATGTATGCTGGTCCATGAAGCAGCTAAATGACATGAGGGTGGTCTCAGTAATTGACATTGTGGAACCTAAGTTTCCAATTATGCCCATTGAGAAGTTAGTAACTCTTGATGACTTAGCAGCAATGTTGATGAATGTTGGTGCTGAGGATTTTGTGAATGCACTTGCTGGTATAGGGTCATACACCTATGCTCCAAATAAGATTTATCTTGACCTAAAAAATTAGGTGACCCCACCGTCCAAGCCATCTATTGAGGAGCCTCTAGTATTGGAGCTCAAAGCACTGTTGTCTGACTTGCGGTATGTATTTCTGCGAACCGGTAACACTTTACCGGTCATTGTTGCAGCTGACATAGAGAAATTGCAAGTGGAGGCTTTGGTCCCCATTCTGAATATATATAAAAAAAGCCATCCGGTGGACTATTGTAGACATTATTGGAATCCTAGCTTATATTTTCACTCATAAGATCCACCTAAAGCTAGATTGTATTTCGTGTATTGAGCACCAGTATAGGTTGAATCCACCTATGCAAGAGGTTGTCAAGAAGGAAATCATCAAATGTTTAGATACGGGTGTGGTTTACCCTATAACTGAGAGCAAATGGGTGGACCCAGTTTAGAGCGTACCGAAGAAGGGAGGAATCATGGTGGTCCCAAATGCTAATAATAAGCTCATTCCACTAAGGCCAGTCCCCGGTTGGAGAGTGTGCATGGACTATAGGAATTTGAACCAATGGACTCAAAAAGATCATTTTCCTCTGCCATTCATGGATCAGATGCTAGACCGACTTGCAGGCAGAGGATGATCTATTTTCTTGATGGTTATTCAGGGTACAATCAGATATCAATAGCCCCAGAAGACCAATTTCACCTGTCCATATGGTACTTTTGCTTTCAAGAGGATGTCGTTCGGGTTATGTAATGCACTCACCACTTTTCAGCATTGCATGATGTCTATATTTTCTGACATGGTGAAGGACATTACTGAAGTCTGTATGGATGACTTTTCGGTGGTGGGTGATTCATTCAAGGATTGTTTGGCTCATTTGAGAAAGGTGCTGTAGAGATATGAAGAGACCAACTTGGTACTTAATTGGGAAAAGTGGCATTTCATGGTCAAAAAAGGTATAGTGCTAGGGCACAAGATTTCTGGTAAGGAAATTTAGGTGGACAGGGCCAAGATCGAATCTAAAATTTCAATGAAAGTTGTTCGAAGCTTTTTGGGTCATGCATGATTTTATAGGAGACTCATTAAGGACTTCGACATTCAGCTCTTCAAGAGTCAGTATATTACTTGTACGATCGCGTACGCTTGCGCGTGCGCTAGGGCATGACAAGAGTTTGGTGCTTTTGCTGGGGAGTGACAGCATTTACTGAATTTTTAGTTTTTATGTGATTTTTAATTTCCTTAAGTATTGTCAAACTTGGTCTTAGTCTGCTATATTGCAGGTAATAGGTTGTCCTTGCAGAACTGGAAAGGAATAGAGAGCTGGTGGAACCTTTGTTGGAACTTGAACGCCAACTACATTGGCTAAGGAGACAAAAAACTTGTCGCACCCTAGAGCACACGCAAGCGTACGTGGTCGTACAAGCAATATCGTGATCCTTGAAGAGCCGAATGTTGAACCCATAGGGACTGGACTATTTCAATGAATATTCAAGTTCAAGTGCTTGATTAATTTTCACAAGTGTTGGTTTTTAAGATTTAAGATTCGGTATCTAAATCTATGGTAAGAACAATTAAGTCGTAAATACAGTAATGAGAAGCAACTAGAGTTACGGACTGACAACCATGCAATGCAAAATTTCATCTTGGTTCAAGTGTTTAAACATTTGTTGTTGTCTCACAGAGTTGATCTGCAATATCCATGATCTGTCGAGCCTCTAAACACAATGAACTAGCCTCACAACTACATCGTTGAGCGGGGATGTGACATTCTGGTTTGTGAGCAATTCAACTACGTGGATGTGATTTACAGGGTTTATGCCCTCTATTATCGGCTTTCTTGCCTCTAATCATTTAACCTAACTTAGATTCACAACTACTTCTACGAGCGGTGATGTGAAAATTCTAAGTCGGTGTCTAGCTATCATCCCATTTTATTAGCCAAGCAATGCAAATTAGGTATAATTTCTATCCAAACAGCGAATCATATCATAAAGATATTAACTTGCTCCCTACATTCACTCGTTATAACCTAAGGTTGCTCTTTTGAGCTTTTGCCTAAGTTCAACAAGTGTGTTTCCATGGTCATCAAGCAAAAAAAAACAATCTTCATGAATGCAAGATAAAAAAAAACCAAAACTTCAACCAAATATGAAAATGAAGTAATCACATTCATATCATGTGGCCTCAACCCTAGGGTAATGGTTTTAGCCACTCATGTACGTACAATTACTCAAAAACATAAATAAACTAATGCACTTACAAGAATGATTAAAAGAGAATGAAAAATAATGAACCCTAGGTGGAGTTCTTCACTTCTCCCTTTGCTTCTCTCTGCTTTCCCAAAATATTTTCGTGATAAATGATTTTAGAAGCTAAGGGTCCTATTTATACTAAGTGTATAATTACACAATTTGGTCATGGTTAAACTAGCTCCGTGTCACAGACCTGGTCGCGCCAATCTTGCACCATGACACTGAGCATTCACGCCTATTCACTAGCATTCTGTACTTGGCATTGTCATGGGTGCTGAGCAATCGGTGTGGCACGGAGGCCATCACGCCTCTCATATGTCGTGGCACAGCGCTAGTCGCACAGGAAGCCTGGCGTGGCACATTGCCATCGCACAGGGCGCCTGTCTTTTGGTATCTTCCGCGTGAGCTTGGCAAGGGCGTGGCACGGTGCTAGGCGCGGCGCACGCCTAGCATGGCATGCTGCCTGGCACGGCCAGCCTTGCCTTCGCATGTCCACTTGCCTTCTTTTGCAATTTCATCCGAACTCCATTCCTTCACTTCAACTATCATTATTTAATCCCTCCTATGCATTTTACACCTACAAAACAACGACTTATCATGTTGGTTACTTTATGCTTATAAATATACAAAATCACATGAGAATATAATCAATTTAAATTGACAAACATGACTAAATTAAGATATAAAATAGCACTTGGGCGCGTAATTATGCCCAAGATCACTACCCCACACTTAAATCCTTGTTCGTCCTTGAACAACTCAATTACATATCATGCACATGAACAACTTACCAATAGCTAATTGACACAAGATGATTCAAGCTACGACTACACCGAATGTGTTAGATAGAAAGTTTAAAATAGAGCATGCATGATATAACCATTAAAATCACATATAACTATGTCAAGACTTCTTAGCCTCAAGAATCGACTATCATACTCAACAAAGTCATGCAAATTAATAAACTAAGAAATCCGACATGAATTTAATCCTTCGTCAAACATGTGCCCTCACAACATGAGAGTTACCCATTTTTTCACTCATAAGTTTTCAAATTGTGACATATATTTGTGTATTAATAAGAAATAAGCTCACTCCCACAAAGAATTCACATGCAACATGTATTGACCCATAAGCTTGCCTTAAGTGTTTTACTCCACTAATTTAGTAATGTTTGAAAGTAAGATCAAGTAGGACTTAGTGGGTTGTAATGTAAGCTAAGGGATAGGTAGGTACTATTCTAGCCAGTAATAGTAATTATCTTCCCTAAGCACTTTTAATACATCATGCTTTCATTACGAATATCTATCCTCTTACTTCCTCTTTATTCTATTCAACTCCCAGTTTCCTCTTTGTTTCACCCTTTTCTTAGGCACACTTAAGCTATTAATAAGGATTACTTAAGCAATTTTTTTCACTCTTTTCTTCTTTTACTCCCTACCTACACTTATGCATTTGTTAAACAAGCACACCTCTAGTCTTTTCTTCAACACCCACAACTACTATTTTCCTTTATCTTCCAACTTTTCACCCGTTAACTTCTTTTCCATTTTCACTTAAGCGTTTAGGAGTTTTGGCTCAAATTTAAGGCTAATGAAAACAAAGGATTAAGCTCATTTTTTGGTTAGCAAAGAATTGGCTAAAGGCTCAATGGGGCTAACTAGGATCATATATTAAAGGTAGGTAAAGCGAAGGATAAAAATTAAGCTCATTCAAAGGAATGCCTAAATCATTTCCTACAATTCACATCCCTCATTTCGTTTTGTATACACAACAGGCAAGTTCTAAACACTACGCAATAGCATGGAATATTCAAAACGCCTTACAGTCACAACACATGCTCAATTCAGGACAAATTCAGTAGACTCTTAACCCAGCTAGTTACAAAAATTCAGAATTAAGCTTTAAGAAAATAAAATCATAGTCAAGAGCTTAGGTGTCTCAATAGTGTTATACAATTACTATACATGCTTTAAAATTTAAAACACTTGCATCTAATAATTTCGTACAACAAATAACAAGAAAATCGAGCTATCAATCATCTAAGGGTTCACAACACAAACCTATAAACTAATTTTCCCTCAAGACGGTTGTCATCAATCGATCTTCAGGAAAAGTCCCTAACTATGAATAACACCATTATGTACAAACAAGGAAAATTTTTATTCATCGATTCAAAGTTCCCCCTTCGAAAAAGAAAAGAAAAGAAAAACAAAAGGGTGGGTGAAATGTGCTTAATTCCAACTTTTCATCAAACAATATTATACCAAGCACCAACTTCACCCAAATTCACTAAGCACAAAATTCAAAATTTTAAATTTTCCCTCACCCCACACTTGAATCATGCTATTTCCCCAAAGCATTAAAAAAAGTAATAAAAGGGTGAGAAATACTCCCCGAGGCCTTTAGGCCTAGCTAGCAGCATGTTTTCCTCCATTTTTGAACACGTGGGTCATCGACTCCATACTCATTTTCTTGTTGTGCTCCTTAGCTCTTACTTCCTCATGTATTGAGACTTCCCCTAAATATGTTCTTAACAACCAAACACACAACGCAAGTCAAAAATAACAAAATACAACACAAACTAAAAAGAAAGTGTACTTGTGGTGCTCTTGGGTTTCCTCCCAAACTTTCACGCCCCAAAACTGGGATAGGGCGCAACTGGCACTCGATTGATGATTGATCGAGAAGCCGACTATATGACATCTATAACTCTAACACTTAGGCCCTCCAGGTCACCTATCACAATTAACTGAAGAATAAACTAGACCCATAAGGTCTCAATAATAAGGGGTAAACAATCGAAATGAAACCAAGGCAATTAGTGTCCTAAACAAAGCAACAATAAGCCAACGAGGCCACAAACTGAATAATACTGTACACACTAAGTCCACAAAGCCTCTAAAGAGTAAACTGACTGATGGTCGGAATAGGGCTCCAACCTACCGATAACTGCATCTCAAAACTCAAGCATAAGTAACTAAGCCCTAGCTCCAGGAAGAAAGGAGCATACCAACCATCTGTTGATCTCACGAACTGCTACTCAACTGGCCATCCTAACCTCTACCTACACCTGCGGCACGAACGCAGGTCACCAAGCAAGGGAACATCAGTACAAATGAAATGTACTGGTATGTAAGGCTGAAATTGTAACCATGAGATAACAATCCTATAATAACTAACTTAGAACATAAACATATAAAGGATAAATATAACCTGAAACTCTACAACCTGTAATTGATAACAACTTACTATAACATAACTGGACTTAAGATAACTGAACCAGTAATAAGGAATGGTAACAACCTGGGATCCTGGAAACTAAAAGCTGATAATAACTCTATAATGAGATGAAAATGCAATTAAGAAATGCACAAGAAATAAACTATAACTGTAATGCCAGCGACCAGCCAACCGTAAATCCATATATAAAATTCATCAAGACAGTGTACCACACTAGGGTAAAATGAAAATATCTCCAGCCAATGTACCACATCGAGGTAAAATAAAAAGATCTCCAGCCGGTGTACCACACTGGGGTAAAATAAAAATATCTCCAGTTGATGTACCACACTGGGGTAAAATAAAAATATCTCCAGCCGATGTACCACACCGGGGTAAAATAAAAATATCTCCGGCTGATGTACCATACCGGGGTAAAATAAAAAGATCTCTAGCCGATGTCCCACACCAAGGTAAAATAAAAACAAATCTTAATCACCATCATAAATGGAGCTTAAAGAGTTCATACAAACTATCTGAATACTGGAAACCATAAAATATGCTGATCAGTATCTATAACTTGTGTAGGATCTTACTACGACCCCTAATACTACAATTATGCCATACACATATAGGTCTTTCATTTAGCACTTAAATACATACATATGT
The DNA here is from genome assembly GCA_018107945.1 of Datura stramonium. NCBI lineage: Eukaryota > Viridiplantae > Streptophyta > Magnoliopsida > Solanales > Solanaceae > Datura > Datura stramonium. Next base: position 144,427 of record JACEIK010002664.1, read on the forward strand.
TGTGAATCAATTCTAGGGAAGTTCCTAGAACTGGAATATCATAATGACATGTGTAGACTCACGTTCATGATTTTAAACATCTCCTAGCAATTTTAACACAAGAAGAAGAGAGGAATCACTTAACCTAACATTTTCTATTAACAATCTTAGCATTCATTTCATGCTTATACTCGTTTGACTTTCACACTTTCATATCAAGAATTGTG
>JACEIK010002664.1:161963-180218 GCA_018107945.1 Datura stramonium
GCTACAAGGCAGCAACAACTTCACCGCAATGTTGCCTTCACTTCCATCAACTTTTGCTTGAGTTTTGATGGTGTTTTCTTGAGGGATTTCCTCTTGGTTTGTAAGTCTTTGCTACTGAAAAAGATATAGGATTTTAGAGGGTAAGCAAGTACCCAAAACCTGGAAAATTTGAAAATGATTTCGTAACCAAAAACATAAAATATAAAGGTGTTTGGGCAGTGGCCATTTTTAGGGCGGTAGCCATGTCACCACCCGATAGTGCTACTGTAAAACACCTATAACTTTTTATTCTGAACTTCGATTGATGAACCTTTAGATGTTTTGAAAACTAGACTCAAAGACATTTAATTCGATAGGTCGTGGGGCTTCTAATTCATTTTGTACCAGGAGATATGGTTATTTAAATTTGATCCTTACTTATGAACTTCACATACTCTTCGGTTTTCAATTCGTACACATTTCCCTTGTCATATAATACAAATATACAACCCTTACTTCCCTTAACATAGCATACAAACATCAAATAATTACCAAACTTTTTTTGCGGTGTAACACAAACAACGCCTGAATTTACATCGTGGCATGACGTGGACTATTCTTTTCAGGATATCCTCAAACAAGTGTTCCCTTTTGAGAACCACCTTCTTTTCTTCTTGCTTTTAGAGGGAAAAACCTCCACTCTGTACCTCTCTTCTTACATCTTCTTTTTCAATTTTAGCCCTCCATCAGACTCGGTATGAAATGTCATCATCTCCATCAGTAGTGGACCCATGGAATCTACCACCCCACACTTAGCCCTTAACAACACACTGATCTTACAAAGATTTCTGTAGTGGGTGGGTGGGTTGATCTCTTGGTAAACTCTGAAGAGCTCTTCTTCATCATTAACACTCATTTTAAGGGTACCTGCTCTTACATTTATTATTGCTCCTCTAGTAGCCAAGAATGGTCATCCTAATATTAGGGGTACCTTATCATCAATTTTAAACTCAAGAAAGATGAAATCACTAGGTCTGATGAACTTACCCACTTTGATGAGAAGGTCCTCAATTATTCCCTATGCTGCCACTGTGGACTTGTTTGCCAGCTACAGCATTACTCATGTGGGCCTCGGCTTACCCAACCCCAGGATGTTAAAAAAAAATAGAGGCGTGATATTTACTACTTCCACTAAGTCACAAAGAGCCCTTACAACTTTAGCTTCACCAATTTTTATGGGAAGGGTGAAACTCCCTGGGTCCTTGAGCTTTTTAGGCATATTTCTCATCACCCTGTACCTGCACTCCTCAGTCAATGCCACCATTTGGACATCCACTAACCTAAATTTGTTGGCCACCATATATTTCAAGTACTTAGCATACTTTGGCATTCCCTGCAAAACATCCAGTAAGGGCAAATTGATGTGAAGTTCTTTGAAAATATCAAAGAACTTTTTAAAGCATTCCTCCTCCTTGCTCTTCTTTAGCCTTTGCGGGAATGGTGGTGTTGGTCTCTGTGCTGGCTGCAACAATGATTGTGCATTGTGTTTTGCCACACTCTAGTTATCTCCTCTGTCAGTGGATTAAACCTGTCTAACCAACTCCGGCTGCACCTCATTTTTCTTTTCCTTCGTTGGTGCATCAGCCAATTGCTTGCCACTCCTAAGACTCATGGCATTGACCTATCGGGGGTTTGTATATGTGTCAATGGGTAACCCTCCCTGAGGTCTTGTTTGCTGAGCAGCTTCTAATTGACCCATCTACTTCTCTAGATTTCGGGTGCCCATCTGCTGGTTTTTCAAATCTTATGCCATCCTCGCTTGATATTCTACCAGTTGGGTCTGGGTAGCCATAATCTTTTGCAACATCTCCATAATGTTGCTACTAATTCACTGGCTACTATTTTGTTTGTTCTACTGCTAATATTGTTGCTGTTGAGGCTGCTGGTAGCTCTGAATCTGATTGCCACCCCTAGAAAAATTTGGGTGATTTTGCAAATTCTTATTATAGGTGTTCCCATAAGTCTGATTATTTCTCTAAACATTCCCTACAAAATTGACTGATTCAGTATTGGCCCTGCAGATTCTGCATTACCACAAATTTCGCACCAGCTAGGAGCCTGCTGAATTGCATTCACCTGACCCTGCGGTTGGTTCATGCTTAATTTGTTGAACTAAGTCATCATCTGGTGCTGCAATGATGTTAGCTGTGCTGTTAAGGCATTGACACTATCCACTTCTATCAGCCCTGCTGCTCTCTTTCCCACCCCTCTCGATGATTCACTATGCCGCTTTTGGTTTCCTTGAGCAATTCTATTTAAGAGAGTGTACAACTGATCATATGTCATCTCCAGTGCTTGCCCACTCGATGCAGAATCTAACAATATCTTCGTATGTGGGTCTAGACTGTCCACAAAGGTATGGGCTAACACGTCAATGGACTGCTGGTGTGGGGGAAATCTCTCAACAATGACTTAAAATCTTTCCCAAGCCAAATATAGGTTCTCCTTCGGCCTCTGTCTAAAACTTAATATCTCACTTTTGAGCTTGTTAGTCTTGCCTGAAGGGAAGAATATGATGAGGAACTTCTTTTCTAGGTCGTCCCAAAAAGTAATAGAATTCAGTGGCTCGGCCTTGAAAAACCTCTTTGCCTCTTCCAACAATGAAAATGGGAAGAGTGTGAGTTGGAAAAAATTTGTTGACACTCTAGTAGGGACAAATATGTCACTGATCTCTAGGAAATTCTGTAGGTTCTGTTGTGGGTCCTCATGACTCATCCCAATGAACTGGCCACTAGAATGTAACAGTTGCACCATGTTTTATTTCAGCTCAAAGTTTCCTCCAGGCTCTTGTTTGCATATATTGGAGGTCACATTTGTCGCTTGTGGGATTGCCGCTTCGCGAACTGGTCGGGCTACCAACTGATTAGGCAACAATTTTGCTTTCCCAACGGGTGGATGCTATTGTAACTACTCTTGTAACCTTTTCAACTTTCTCTCTACAGCTTCTCTCCTGAGAAAATGTTGTTGGCGTTCAGGTTCCAACAAAGCTTCCACCAGCTTTGTATTCCTTGCCAGTTGCAAGGAAACCCTATTACCTGCAATATAGAAAACTAAGATGAAGTTTTTCAACACTTAAGGAAATTAAAAATCATAGAAAAACTAAAAACTCACTAAACGCTGCCAGTCCCCAACAACGGCGCCAAAACCTTGTCGCGCCCTAGCGCACGCATTCGTACAAGTAATATAGTGACTCTTGAAGAGCCAGATGTAGAACCCACAGGGACTAGACTATTTTAGTGAATATTCAAGTTCAAGTGCAGAATTAATTTTCACAAGTATTGGTTTTCAAGATTCAAGAGTTGGTATCTAAATATACGGTGTTCACAATTATGTCGGAAATATAATAATGAGAAGCAACTTGAGTTAAGGCCTGACAATCATGCAATGCATAATTTCATATTGGTTCAATTGTTTAAACATTGGTTGTTGTCTCATAGAGTTGAACTGCAATGTGTATGGTATTTCGAGCCTCTAAGCACAATGAACTAGCCTCACAACTACATCATTGAGCGGGAATGTGACATCCTAGTTCTTAACCAATTCAACTACGTGGATGTGATTTACGGGGTTTATGCCCTTGATTATGGACTTTTGTACCTCTAACCATTTAAACTAACTTAGCTTCACAACTACTTCTATGATCTTTGATGCGGCAATTCTAAGTCGGTTTTTAGCTATCATCTCATTTTATTAATGATGTCGCCCAAATTACACCTCGTGAATGAGATATAAAGTGGTTGATGTCAAATATAGAATCCAACTAGTGTTGGGGTTGAATTCCACGAGGAATATGATGAGAACTTGAGTTAATGCATTTAGCTAATACTGTTGGCTTACTTATTTCCTAGGGGGAAAAGATTTGAAACACAAAATAGTAAACAAGAGTAAAGACTAGTAAATGTTTAAATAAATTTCAGTTGTTTTCAATCAATAAAGTGACTAGGATTGTGTTTCCCATGACTTCATAACCACAAGGCTATTACACTAGTGATCTATTCCGGTGTTTAGCATGCAATATTGATAAGTTAAATTCACCTAAATGGTTGGTCCCTTATCGAGATGATTATCACCCTTCAACTTGGTTCGTATACGGGTGTATGCTTAATTAACCCTTACCCTTAATATTGGATTAGCTATTTTCAGACAAGGTCAAGCTATTAGATGAGGATTGATAGCTTCAAATCTCCGTTGTTAATCCCTTTTCCCATTCATCACCCCCTTGATCCGGTAAGCAAGAATAAGAAAAAGTCCAACGTTTGCAACCGTTAAGAAGTAATTTAAACGAAGGGAAAAATAATACATGCATAAATCCCATTCAAGAATCACTAAGTATTTTTACCTATGTGTGTTAATTCGTCATGGTTCCCATAACCCTAGTTATGGGTTTTAGCTACTTAAATTTTAATGATCACAATCATAAAATAAATAAGAAATCATAATTGTAACTTACAAAGATTCGTAGAGCTAAACCACGTGAATTGAATAAAACACCAAAACTAATTAACAAAACTACAATGATGTTTGATTCCCATAATCAATAACAAAATTAAAAACTTTATTTCTTGAACCAAGAATGATGGTTAACAACACCAAAATTTACGTGGAAAGTGGTAAAGTAAATTATACATGAAAAATAAACCTAAATAATGTATTTATAGTTCCAGAAAAAACTTTTCCTTACTAAAAATGGACTCCAGGTCGGCGTGGTAACGGGCCAACTAATGACTCATTGGGTCTCCCAATGAGTTGTGGCCAGTGAATTTGAGTCGTCCTCGACAATTTGTCCAAGGCTAGTGATGGGTCACCAAATGACTTGTTAGGCCTGGGCACGAGTCATTAGGTCCCTCGTGTCCATGGATCACCAAATCATCCAGTGCATTTGATGAATGCTCATGGTGTATAATGACGAGTCGTGACTTCACTTGATGACTTGTTAGGTCTCTCGTTTTCTTTCCTGGGCATTCTTCAGAATTTTTCCTCCTTTTCTCCACGACTGTCATAACGACTCGTTACCAGATGTAATGAGTTGTTCCTTCAAATCATTAGGTGCACTGGTTCTTTTTCATAAAATACCTGACCTTCTCACGGACTCTAGGAACGAGCCATTAATTGAGATGATGACTCACGACCTGGGTAGCACCCTACATTTCGGTCAAATTTTTCCTTAGTTTGCCCATTTCAGATTCCGGACCTATTTTCCTGCAACCCATAACACAAACACATAATACCTACATAAACCTACCCAAAATGTGCTTATTTACTTGGTTTTAAGACTCGAAAGTTCCACAAAATCACGGCACATCAACACCCTAAACTTAGAATTTTTGCATGTCCTCAGGCAAAACAAATATAATAGTACTAACACGACGCTTCAATCAAAAGAACTTTAGGAAACTTATGGCAGTCACAACTCTTCATCAAATCAAATTTTCTAACCCCTCTGTTATAATACAAAATTAAATCATATTGAATATGTAAAATTTTCAACCATGACACAGAAGAATCGAAACATTGCAATACACTGTAACTTGCAACCATGCACATAATTCTATAACATTGACCCAGATAATGTGCAGACGATTTTGTTGACCAAATTCTCTCACCACAAAATAGTCCCGCACTCACACATGTGTATATGATCGTATCAATATATTCCTCTTAGGACTAGGTAAAAGCACACTCGCTCTCTCAAAGAAATTCTAACTGTGTGTATGCAATACCATAAGCTTGCCTTTAATTTCAATACCTCAATTTTAAGAGGGGTAACCAGAATCACTATAGGACCTTTGAAGCTTGTAATTTAGGCTTAGGTTTGGGTATGATACATATAGGACTAGTAGCTTAACCCTCCTTGGCACTACACACTCTTTGGCTCCACTCTTAATCTTCTTTTCATATTTTCTCCCTTTTTCCTTTTCTTTCTTCTTTGTTTACTTTCTTTTTCAACTAAAAGTGCGGTGTTCCTTATTTCAAGTATTCACTACTTTTATTTTTTTTCTTTTTTCTCTTTTTCTTTTTAAATCTTTTTTCTTTTCTTTCATTATGCACACTGCACCCTCTCTTTCGTTTTCATTACTCAATTTCATTCCACCCTTCTCTTCTTAATCACCCCTATGATAGCCACCCTCAACTTAGGCGATTTGCCTGAGTTGAGGTTCACAGTGTCTAAGGAGGGACCAGGGCCAAAACAAGTTCATTTTAATCAAAGCGGGAAGGTAAATTGGTGTTAACAAAAAGAAAGATCAATTTAAGCTCAAAATTTGGATCAAGGGATATTTATTTCCATTTTGTAGGTCTTTTAAGGATAAAGTGGGCTCATGCATCAAAAATGGCCTATGATCCTTTCCTAGTTTCACATCCTATACCTTGGTATGACTGACCAAGAAAGTTCTAGATTGACACACACATCAGAATTTAGCTATTAAACCTTACTCACACAATGCACATGCCAACGACATCACTTCTACTAACTTCTAGTTCAGGTACAGTCTTACAATGTTAAACATGTTCACAGTATTAATGCCATGCAAAGATTCACAGAAGTCATGCTTGTCGATTTTAACACACACACATAAAAATTTTAGGAGGGGTATAACATTATTAGTTCAAACAATTTGAAAAATCTATGATATTGAATGCCTTAAGTTCACCTAATTTTCTTTTGATTGGCACAAACAAACTCAAAATCATAAAAACCTATACGTGCCAGTTCTACTAGATAAGGGACACCCGAGGGAAAAGATATTCGGCAAGAAAAACCCTTGGGTTATGTTCAGAAAAAATACATTGGTATCCCTCCCCACCCCGATAAATAAAAGCATGTCTCGTCCTCGACACATTTATAAAAATGAAACATAGAAATAGGGAACATGCCTGTGTGACCTACGCATCTGCAGCCTGGTCAGTAGAGGGTGCAGACAGTGTCATCTCCTGTACCACCGGCTTGTCCCAGTGTGTTTTCAGAACATACTGAGCTCGTACCTTCTCCACAAGCTCTCGTTGCCTCAACTGTGGCCCTCTGCCAAGCCTCATCTCAGGAAAACTGCAACGCTTCCTCCATCTCTTTCCACTCTCGCTTCTACTTTCGGAGCAAAGAATCATCCTCATCAAGACTTGCCTCCTCACGAGGCCGCTTGCTCTTATCCTGGGCCACCGAATCCTTAGTGATGAAGTCAACTATTGGTGGTAGCTCTTCCTCGCTCTTGTCAGCAATCACTAGAAGCATGGCTGGAGGGATCACAGCTACCTGTCGTGCGGAAAACTCCTGCACCTCAGCTCGGAGTACTGCTACCTCCACATAACATCTAGACAGCTCAGGCTCTTGTAACTGTGAAAGGCTCTCATCCATACGCCTCTCAAAGGCATCCAACTGGCCATGTACGGAACTAGAGAGTGCCTCCAACTCCTTTGTAACTCACGACTTTACTTGCTCCATTAATACCTTAACTTCAAGAGTTGTGTGTGTCTGCTGTTTTTTAGATTTTGCCAGCCGCATAGCCTTGTCGGTTAGGAATTCTTGGGAAATAGTGACTAGACTGGATGAAGAATCATGAGATAGAGCAATAGGTGGTTGAGGTGCTACTGCAGTAAATGAGGACTCTGGACTTTTAGCAGGGGCGGTAATGTCTGTTGCATCTATAGCCTCGGGCTGGCTTCCAATCTCTCTTGCCTTAGTGGGCTCTATCTCATTCTTGATAAATAATTTAGCCTAGGTATTCATACCGCTGCTCAACGCCTCTTCCAATAAGGTCGCTCCAGCAGATGCGGTAGCCTTATTCCTCGCTCTCGATACCGGGTTTGTCTCATCTCTTATCAACCCGATATAGGTGATCTTATGAAACACCACTCGATGATCAATCGACGACAATTCTTGCACCTTTGACTCTTAACAGACTAAATCAATGAGGCATGGAAAGGGAATGGTAGTGTTTTTTACTATTGCCCGCTCTTGAATCTCTTCATCAATATATTGCGGGAAGTTTATGGCGTACCCCTCCATGATGCTCTCTAGCAGTGAAGCTTTCTTAGGTGAAAGCACATTGTCATTATTGGTTTCTACCATCCCGTGTTGAAAGACAAACAACCAGAATTTAGCTTGGAAGTTCAGTATGGCCTTTTTTATCTGTGACTCGGTGCCATGCAACCACTCAACCAGCGAACCCCGTGTGGCAATGACGTGTGACAGCCAAGTGTACTGCCTCATTCGTTCTTCACTGTTCAACTTCTTGGTTTTGACTTTCTTGAGCTCGGATATTCTGTGATCAAATTCGGCTGTATTCATCGAGGCATGATAGTCTGGACCATAGAGAAGCCTAGAGATGGTCCTCTCAAAGATGTCTACATGTGTGTCTCCCAAACCAACACTAGAGTCAATGCGGGCCTCTTCTTCTAGTCTTGGTCTCCCAAAGCCAGACGTTGTAATGTGGTTGCGTAGGCGGCATAAAACTCTCTAACCAGGTGAGGGTTGTAGCTCCCCGATGGCTCACTTAACCACCCGAACCTGTATCTATAAAATAATTCCTGCAACTCGGGGAGGTCCTTGAGCCCTGTGTTGACTAGTCCAGGCTCTTCATAGATGCTCCTCTTTGGGTGGCCTTTCTCATTCGAAGCAATGTCTGTGATGCAAATGGCCCGCATACCACAAAAAGACCATCGCCTCACCTGCTGTGGTTGATCATTGGAAGTATTTGAAGTCTCTGTCAACTCGTCATCTATGCTCCCCTATTAGGCACGTGACTCATCAGCACCCTTTGTATTTGCTGCAGCTGTGGTGCCCTCGGGAGCAATTGGGACTGTGGCCCCAATATTCTCTTTTGCTCGACTCGGTGGGTCTCTTGCAAGTGGAATAGGAGAGTCAACCAAGGTTGTTGGATTTGCAGGGCATTGTGTCCTAGACCTGGTGGATCCCTCTCAAGCTGATCTTCTGAAACTTCATATTCCTCCACCGATCCACTCAACTCTTCAGAGGATGAGGGCCCATCCCTAAGTCTGCGATATGAGCGCTTGACTCCTCTCCGACACCTATTTCTTCATCAGACCCTTCTTTTGTGTACCTTCGGTGCCATTGTACCCGTGGAATTATGATTAGCATGCAAGATGAAATGAAACAAAAATCATCTTTTAATTGTGTCTATGCAGACAGGACGAGGGACTCAATGAGGCGTTGACAATGGCCACGACTTGTAAGGTCTCTCGTTGTCTACAAGTCAGTGTTTTTCTTTTGTTGAACCAGTGGACTTAACGACTGGTCACAACGAGTCATTACTTGTGGGAATGACTTGTTAGACCAGTCGTGAGGTACATTGGTCTGCATCTCCCATTTCCCACTCAGGATGAGCTACACAACGAGTTGTGGTATGTGGCTAGTGCTTAAGAGTTTAATTATTGGGTTTACAGTAATGATTCATTGGGATTGCCCACGAGTCGTTATATGAGGCATCATCACTAGTCTATGAAATATAACAACACGCATGTTCATCTCAACTAAATTGCAATCTCATAAGCACAAATCCCATTTTTACTAAAATGACAGTGATTTATTTCATCTGGAAATTAATGGCAACTAGGGTTTATTGGGTATTCCATCACAAATCAAACAATACCATGTTCATTATCCATTATTCTTTTTAATCCAACCAGCACAAAGACAAGATTCTTTATAGCATTGTATTTACTTGTTGATCACAATTTTAAAAAGGCATCCTAGGGTTTTCATCTGATATCAAACATAACTCATCAAGGCATTACAATGTTACAGGGATGAGTCGGTTAAAACATTTGAAAAAAGAGGAAATTAGTAGTCACAGTAATCAAAATTAGAGAAAGAGTTTTTAGCAGTAGGTGATTTCAATGTACAGTCGCAATTTGATCTTGTCTCCTAGGTAGATTCGAGTACAATCGAGTGTGTGCAAGCGCTTTGCGGGTGAGAAGTAATAATGGGAGGATGAAAAAAAAGTGGGAAATTTTGAGTTTGATTATCAGTTTTAGTTTAGGTGAAAAATTAGAAGGAACAATCGGGTGTATTATATGATTTAAAAATCAAATTACCCTAATTGGTACGTGGGTCGAGTCGGGTGGACGGTTTACTTAAAAACACACCACGATCCACATAATGGGTCGTTAAGAAGAGAAGCGACTCGTTTGGTTGTTTGTTCAATTTACTGTGCTTAGGATCTTACCTGGGACCTAATGACTCGTGGTGCTACCCAATGAGTCGTGGCATCATAGGCCCTGAACTCCAGTAGCTTCATGACGGGTCACTCGACGAATCGTTGGGTATCCCCAAGATTTGTTAAGTCACTCGTTGCAACATTTTACAACATATCAATCTTTAATTCCACTATACTTAACGGAAGACCCTACCATTCGTTGTAACAGGAAGCTACTCGTTTGGCCAACTGTTGTCTACACTGTTTTCTGCATCAGTGACCACGAGTGGATTGACGAGTCGTTATGTCCAACGATGACTCGTTCGATTATTTTTGGCACCAGCAATTGAAGTTCAAATTTTTGGTTTCAGCTCAAACTTTCCAATCTTAATCACCTGCACACATCAACACACATGAACGCTATATTTATCTTACATTTACAACTTGGGTTGCCTCCCAAGAAGCGCGTGATTAAACGTCGCAGCACGTCATGGGTATTTTGATTACTTAGACTTCACCAAAACACCTCCATGGGTTCCCTCCCATGCAATGCCTAATTTAACACGCGGCACGATGAAAATCCCCGATTTACATCAGATTTCACCCAAAGTCCAGAGATCCACCAGCTTTATTTCTTCGCTCTTCCCCAATATGCTTTCACCCGTTGACCATTGACTTTAAAACTCTTTCCTTCATGGTTTTCCAGTTAAATTTCCTAATGGGAAAATACTTGAACCACTCGAAAAGGCCCCAACCATTTGGTCTTCATCTTTCCAGGAAACAAGAAAAGCCTAGAATTGAATAGTAACACCGTATCACCCGGGATGAACTCTCTCTTCTCAATCTTCCAATCATGATGAATTTTACTCCTTAGTTTATAAATTTTAGAACTCTCAAGGATTTCAAACAAAACTCATCTAGCTGATTTAACTGACCAAGCCTCAAGTTCGCAGCTTCGCACTAGTTCAAATTCAGTTTCTTGAGCGCCCACGTAGCTTTATGCTCAAGTTCAACCAAAAGATGACATGCTTTCCCATATACAAGCTGATATGGAGACATACCTATAGGAGTCTTTAATGCGTTCTAATAAGCCCATAAAGCATCATCTAACTTCCTAGACCAATCTGTCTGGTTAGCATTTATAGTCTTGGCTAAGATGATCTTTATCTCCCGGTTGGAGAGTTCAACTTGCCCACTAGATTGTGGAAGATAGAGTGTTGCCACCTTGTGTTTCACCCCATATTTATCCAATAAAGTCTTAAACAATCGGTTACAAAAGTGCAAACCTCTATCACTAATGATAGCTCTGGGAGTCCCAAATCTGGCAAAAATATTCCGCTTCAAGAATGTTGTGACACTCTTTCCTTTATTATTTGTAAGCTCAACTGCCTCCACCCATTCTGAAACATAGTCCACATCAACCAGTATGTAGTTCATCCCTTTTGAGCTTACAAATGGGCCCATGAAATAAATGCCCCACACATCAAACAACTCAATAACAAGGATGGGAGTAAGAGGAAGCTCATGCCTCCTTGCCTTTGGCATGCATCACATTGGTCCTTGCCCACTAGGTCTGTGCAAGGAGAATCTTAACCTATTGGTCCTTGCCCTCTTGGCCTCTCTCTCCCTCTCATTCATCTAGACCGCCTCCATCTGTTGGGCGTACAGGAATATCCAAGCAAAGTCAATGTCCCGATAAAGCATCACGTTCTGGAAATCCCAGACTAGGTAGTTTTCTACCCCATGCACGAACTGGCTCACTCAAGCTCTCTGATTCGCCACCATCTCAGGTGCATACTTGGACAGACGACTGAACTCCAAGGCATATTCCTGAACTGTCATCTTCTCTTGCTTTAGGTTGACAAACTCAGCTGCTTTGACCTCCCTCATCTCATGAGGAAGAACCGATCCAAAAATGTGGCATGAAACCCATCCCAACAAATAGGGTTGTCACGACCTGAACGTAGACTCGGATCGTAATATGGGAAAAGAAACCCCGAGAGGTCCCCAAGTTGACCCATGGAATAAGCATATCTAACTTTATTAACTTTAAGCAGAAGACTTCTCATATAACGATGCAGAAATGTAAACGTATCATAGCATATCATATCATTTGGTAATACTAAACATACACATAAGTTGAGTACTACATACTGTCTGAAAGCCTCTATCATGTAAGATGGGTTTATAGGACCGCATCCTCAACTAACCTGGCAAAACTGAATCAAAAGATAGCAGAAAGTCTAATCATACGACCCTCGAAACATGAGGACTCACCAACAACCTAATAGAAACTTCGGGATGGACTAAAGATGAGGATGAGCCTGAGAGCCAAGTCAAATATCATGAAATAATACAATATATAAAGTACGCAGCCAGTATATGGAATGTACAGAGTATGCAAGGTAAGTAAAACGGACATTGCAAATACGTGAAACTGATAAAACATCATAAGAGTGGGACATAATGCTCATATCATAAACATCATAACATAACATAAGGCTTAAGGTTTTGAAATCATTCGTAAATCGTTCATTATCATAATCATAGGAGAAACTTTATCAAATCATCACTTGATCCAATATCATAAACATAACAATGAATGAAACATGTGGAACAATGGGAGGACTCGTCATAACCGACACCATCATGGTAGATCCATTCATGATACCCCAACTATCTCACTCAAGTGGGCAGAGTCGCCCCTTGCTTGCTAGACGAGGGACTTGCATTATGTGATACCACGAAAAAAGGGATCATTATCATTGTAATGTATCACTATAAACCCACGGTGTCACGTGGTTATGAGACACCAGCCTAATCCTTTAAATATTAGGCTGCTCGGTGCTAGATGTAGCTCCCAAAAACATGCATATTAGGCTCACATGCAAATAAATAACATCATTAATTAAGATTCATGGATAAAATAAACATTCATCATTTATTGATCCTCATTAAAACATGATTAGCCAAGAATCAAAGGCCCTTTTAGTCGGCCAACATCATAAATATATAAATCAGGAGATCCATTTTATAAATCATAAATAATTCTTCAACATGGGGTATTTTCCAATACTTTACCATGCTTTGCAATACTCAATTCATTCGAATACATGCTTATAAACATGGGTAACTTGAAATCATGTTTTTCATCATCAATAGTTCATAAATCTTAAGGCCCATTCATACTTGAAGATTATGTATATAACTTGTAAATCGTCAAATCATATTGGGTATTTGAATAAAAACCATATTTCAAATCATAGATCATGCTGGGTTTGTAAATATCAATAATTGATGTGTAGATCATAAATCGATTCATCATAGATCATGCATAATTGGGCTTAATTGAGTAAAAATCAAAATCAATAAATTTATAATCGAGAATAGTTGTGAAATCTGATCAAAATCCATGGAATATGATGTAAATCAAAAATCATACTAGCCCATTAGTAAATCATTAGATTTTCACAAAGATTGAATTTAAAACCCCATGAGATTTTTGTTAGATTTGCATAAATAAAAAGAGAATGGGCATGGGCGTGAATGGAAACACCCATTTGTAACCCTACATACCTAGGTAAGATCATATTCCAGAGTTCCTTGAATGCCCAATTGAGAATTGATAAGGAAAAGCTTGAAACTATGCTTGATCTCTCTAAAATACTCTTAATCTACATGCATGGGAATGGATTATGCAAGAGGGACTTAACCTATCTTATCATGCCCAAAAAAATACATTAAACGACGTAGTTTAGGACCCTAGAGCATAGAAAGGTTTAAAATACCCTTAATGAAATTTCCCTGAAAAACTGAACTGGGTGAACCAATGATTGATCCCATGAGTCATTGCATGATACTACGACTCGTGGTCATTGGGTCCACTACCTCACTTCATGTTTTCATATTCTTCCCAGGAATCGACAGGATGAGTTGTTGCTAAAAATGATGGGTCGTTAGATCGATCATTCTTAACTCCTTCACAAACCTGAACTTCCCTTACAACGAGCCTCACCATGACTCATGGTTGCTTCCAACGAGTTGTGGTACCCATCCGTTACATCCACTGGAAAATCTAGAAACCCATACCACGATTGGAGACCATGGGTCGTCACTTCTCACCATGAGTCATTGGATGACCCGTGGTATCCCCAATTGCCAAGGTCCAATTCCTCCCATGACTGCTAACAACGACCCGTGGTTTCCAACCACGAGTCGTTCCATCACCCGTCCTGTGACTTTTTCCCAGTTTTTTTTAGCCAACTTCAAATTTTGATCTTGGGTCTAATCTTAGGAACTTTCGGGGTATTACAATGGCCTACTCCAACTATCCTTCTATTCTTTCATTGCTTGAACCAGATGTGCGCAACCTCTTTCAACTGATATGAGGCTAGATCAGTGCACTCCTCTTTGGTCACTCCCATGATCTGGGCAATCTTCAGAACCTCATCAATAAACTCGTGTGGATCCTCGTCCACCTTTGATCGAAGATACTTGGGAGGGTTCATCCTCAGAAAATCTCTGACTCTTATCGTCGGTGCATTCCCATTCTGAGGGACATGCGCTACCTCCTGTTGATTAACCTGGGCGATCGAGGCTTGAGCTATAATCTGTATGGCTGCCCTAAACTCAGTTTGGGCAACCGACTCGGGTACATACCCCTCATGGGCTGGTGGGGCCTGTTGGTTCCCATCTCCATTGCAATTCTCATGGCCATCTCCATTCCCGTTTCTTTATATGTTAACTTGACGAGGAGGCATGATTCTGCAAATGCATATAGCACGAGTTAGAAGGATAGAGACATTTTATCGCATGACTTAGATCATGAAAGAAGGGAAAATTTTCTAAATGTCTCGTAGCCTCTTCGTCATATGTGTGGTTCGCTTCACACCCATGAAAAATACTCTACTTAACACGAGTTTCAAG
This sequence comes from Datura stramonium, assembly GCA_018107945.1. Lineage (NCBI taxonomy): Eukaryota > Viridiplantae > Streptophyta > Magnoliopsida > Solanales > Solanaceae > Datura > Datura stramonium. The sequence goes on from JACEIK010002664.1 coordinate 177,077, forward strand.
ATCCTAGGACACTTCAAAACCTAATGCTCTGATACCAAGTTTGTCACGACCCGAACATAGGCCCGGATCAAGACATGGGACAAAGAACCCTAAGGGGCCCCAAGTCGACCAGTGGCATGAACATAACATCTAACTCAATGATAGATAAGTGGAAGATCAACATAATAATATAGTGGAAGTCGGATAATCTCATAACATCGGAATACATAACTCTAAATCGAAGCTGATTACATGTTATGTTTGAAAAGCCTCTACTACTGAAGAGTTGATGGGACAAGACCCTAACTTAATCATTGAAGTATGAAACTGAAAGTACTAGATACAACATAAAGGAAAGGCTCTTGAATGATGAGGACTCACCACTCTGGCTGATAAGTGCTAAAGCTGAAAGTCTAACTAATGGCGGGACTGAGTCTTAATATACGAGCCTGTATCATGAAACAATATAGCATAGAATATGCGGTCAGTACGTGGAATATACTAAGTATGTAAGGTAAGTAAAATCGCTAAGTATGTAAAACCATAAATCATGAATATTATAAAACATAATCAAGATAAGATTTTGATTGTAAAGCTTGCATGCAATTTTCTGAAATCATGATCCAAACATAACTGAACATCATAACTTAATCGAATGACCCAAAGCTAAAAACATAATATCATGAATGATAAACATGCATAACTGAAATCCTTAGGAACAAGCGCAGACTCATGGAGTTGGGTATTTCTCAAGGTTTCACCGATGAAGGGTGTGATGAGATTTGGTAAGAAGGGCAAGCTTAGCTCTAGATTAATTGGACCGTATTAGATCCTCAGGAGGATAGGCTGAGTAGCATACGAGCTAGAATTGCCTCCAGAGTTAGAATCTTTTAATATAGTATTCCACGTGTTTATGTTACAAAAGTGCATAGGGGACCCATCCCGAGTTATGCCAGTTGAGGACGTTCAAGTTACTGAGTAGTTAGCCTACGAAGAGGTTCCAGTTTCTATACTAGATAGATAGGTGCGTAAACTGAGAACTAAAGATGTAGCTTCCGTTAAATTCTTATGAAGTAACAGAAATATGGAAGAAATTACTTGGGAAGCCGAGGATGATATGAGATCTAGGTATCCTCATTTGTTCCAGACTTGACCCAGATAATGCAGTTGAGGTGAGAATGTTTTTCAAATGTTATTTCATTACGTATATTACTAAGCACTAATCATTATTTACTTCTATATCGTGGGATAGTTGGTTGTAGCATCTTGTGAGATGCCTATGTTAGGCTTTTCTGTGTTTCAGGTTTTCAGATAGTGCAAATTACAAAGGAGACTCTGCAAAAAATTTTCTAAGAATTAGTTAAAAAAGCTAACGTAGTTAAGACAAAGACTTCATTCGAGGATGAATGTTCCTAAGAGGGGAAGGATGTTACACCCCATAAAATTCCATAGTATGATCGCCGTGCATGTATGTACATTAAGAATTTTAGTATAAAAAACACCTGGGAGAAGGCCTGGGAGGGTAACACACGAGTGCGTTCTCCAATGGAGGGGGGGGGGCCAGGCAATGAGGCCGGCGCGCTGGGCGCCGCGTTGCGCAGCCTTGTCATGACCCGAACGGAGCCCCGGATTGCAACATGACGAGTTGCTGGGATAAAACCCCAACTAACGCAATAAGTTGAAACTGATATACATAAAGAAAAGGTGGATAGTCTAGTACTCGAAAGATGAGGACTCACCAATAAATCAACGGTAACTCCGAAAAGCCGGCTAAGAGAGGGGCTGAAGCTGAGAGCCGGGTACTGTATCATGAAACGATACAACATAAAAGTATGCGGTCAGTACGTAGAATGTACCGAGTATGAAAGGTAAGGAAAATTGATAATCTAAGTAAAATCATTTAAGGACAGTGTATTAATTAAAACATACATCAAAACACAGATAGTAGGGCTTGCATGCATTCAATCTGAAATCATGATTTCTTCATAACATGTTAATACATACTTCTTAACATCATAATTAAATCGATTAACTGAAAGCTGAATTTTGACCTTTTTAAGTAAAAGATGAACATTGAGTCAAACCTACTTTAGAACATGCATTTACATATATCTCATAAGTAATGAATATGCATATCTGAAATCATGAGGAACAATGGGAGAGTCGTCCTTTAACCAACATACCACGATAGAGCTTACCTGGTCCCGACTATTACACTCAAGTGGGCAGAACCATCCAAAACCTTGTCAGGGTTAAGGACGCTACCATGATATTGATATCAAGCTGAAGGCCCATTCAGGCAAGGGAAGCTCACAAGGGAGGTCCCAAATCATATAACAGTATCAACCTATGTTGGCGCGTATTTCTGAGGCGTAGGGTGATCATCCCATAGCATACTCGGTGCTAGACAACACACCCAAAAACATGCATTTTCTCTACATCGTATATAACGAATGTCAACATCGTCTATTGACAAAGATAAATAATCAAATATATCTCAAATACGAAATCATGCATATGAGAAGCTTTAGTTCAAAAGATACGACAAGATGAAAACATACTTGGGAGCCTTTTGTTACACCCCAGAATTTTTTTTGATGATTATTTGATGGTTATGTGTCATATTAAGGGGATTATGGGTTGTATGTTGTCCGTAGGTGAGGAGGGAAACATGTGCAAAGGGTAAAGTGAAGAGTATGTGAAGTTTGTAAATAAGGGTCAACTTTAAAGAGACATATCTCCAAATATATAATGATTCAGAGGTCCTATAGCCTATCAAATTAACGAAATTTGAGTCTAGTTTACAGTGAAAAAAACTGCTTGTCAATCAGAATTTGGAGTAAAAAGTTATGCTTGTTTGAATACAGAACCATCGGATAGAAAAGCGCCCATGCGCGCGGGCGCTGAGATAGGCAGACAGCAGGTGCGCGCGCGCGAGGGCACATCGCACGGGCGCTGCATGCGGGCGCCACCCAAACCCTTGCCAACCCGCCTATATGAAGTAAAATTTAGCTAGGAAGCTCATTTTTACTCCGTTTTAGTTGATTTTTTTTCATAATTTACAGAATTCAAAGCCCTATCACATGGTGAAAAGATATCCCAGGTAAGAAACTTCACTATTGTCTCTTTTGGGATTTGAAAAGAGAACCTTGAAAGGAAGTCA
>JACEIK010002665.1:57454-74214 GCA_018107945.1 Datura stramonium
ATGTAAATAAAGAAAGATAATAATCCATTGATAGATCATTAGAATTCCACAAGATTTAGGTTAAAACCCCATAAGAATTTTAATCCACTTCTGAATTAGGAGAGATTGGGCATGGGTGTGAACGGAAACACCCATTCATAACCCTACATACTTTTAAATGGCTGATTCTTACCCTCCCTGGAATGCCCAAGAAGGAAATAAAGAAAACCTTGAAGTATTGCCTTGATCACCTCTTTATCCTATCACTCTTGCATGCGTGAATATGAAAATTGACTAGAATGAACTTAACCCCTTTAAAAGTCACTATTCATAACTCATAACAACGTAGTTTTGGCCTTAGGATCTTAGGAATTACGGAAAATCCCTTACTAAATTCGCAGAAAATAACTATCAGATGGTCCCAATGGGGGATCTAACGACTCGTTACCTTGGACCACGACTCGTGGAGTCATCCGTGAAGTACACTGCTCAACAGGTCTCCTGGGCTCATAACGGGAGACATAATGACTCGTGACCGGGTGACCACGACTCGTGGTCACCATCCGTGAAGTGCACTGCCTTAACTTCAACAAAAACAATCCCTTCTTAGCCACGACCCTCCCCACGAATCATAGGGACTGACCATGACTCATGGGGTCCTTCCATTGAGTACACTGCCCTTCTTCCTTCTCTTTTCCTTCTCACCCACCCCACGACTGACCTAATGACTCGTGGGGCCTGACCACGAGTCGTGGTCATGCCAGTGGGGTCTCATTTCTCAAATTTCACATTAAATTCCTAGGCCTCCCAACGAGTCACATCACGACTCGTGGGCTCCTCTCACATGTCTCCTCACGGCTCGTTCTGTGCCTGGTGCCAGATTTTATGTTTTTCTTCGTTTCAACTCCCGAGTCAGATCTTTGGGCTTCTGGAGTATAACAATATCTTCCCCTTGGGAACATTCATCATCCAATGTTGGAAAGCATACAGGAAAATGGAGAGACGCCATTATAATATTCAAATATTGATCATTTAAACCGAAGTTTATGGAATAACTACCTCCAATTTAAACTACATAGCTGAACTGAACTCACAAATCATGCATACATTCACATACATAAAAGAAACTTGGGCACATGAATTGAACATGAGAATTAAATAGAGTTTTAGTGCAAAACTGATACCTCAAGCTGGAACTGAGTCGGTAGAGAATAAATGTGGGTACTTAGCCATCATGTCCGCTTCGGCTTCCCACGTAGCTCCTTCAACATGATGATTCCTCCATAACACTTTAACAAAACCTACTTTCTTGTTCCTTAGCCTTCAAACCTGACGATCCAATATTTCCACCGGAACCTCCTCATATTTAAGGTTGTCTTTTACACCAACATTATCCACCTGGACAACTAGAGCTGGATCATCCAAATACTTCTTCAAGAATGATACATGAAACATAGGATGCACGGAAGCTAATTCTGAGGGAAACTCCAATTCATAGGCCACCTTTCCAATACGTCTCACTATCTGGTATGGGCCGACATAGCAGGGACTAATTTTCCCCTTCTTTCCGAACCTCATCACTCCCTTCATGGGAGACACCTTCAGAAATACCCAGTTATCGACTTCAAATTATAATTCTCTTCTTCTCATGTCAGCATAGGACTTTTGGCAACTTTGGGAAGTTTTCAACCAGTCCCTTATCAATTTAACCTTCTCCATCGCCTCATGAACCGAATCTGGCCCTATCATCGCTGCTTCGCCAACCTCAAACCATCCAATGGGTGACCAACAACTCCATCCATAGAGAGTCTCGAACAGTGCCATCTGGATACTGGAATGATAGCAGTTGTTGTATGCAAATTCAATAAGAGGCAAATGGTCGTGCCAGCTACCTTTGAAGTCAATCGCGCATGCTCTCAACATGTCTTCGAGAGTTTGAATTGTATGTTCTTCTTGGCCATCCGTTTGTAGGTGAATGCTGTGCTGAGCTTAACCTGCGTACCAAGCCCTTTTTGAAACGACCTCCAAAACTGAGAGGTAAATTGAGTACCTCTATCTGAAATGATGGACAAGGGAACTCCATGCAATCGGACTAGCTCCCGGATATATAGTTTGGCATAATCCTCCACCAAATTCGTGGTTTTGACACCGGTAGAAAATGAGCGGACTTGGTCAACCTGTATACCACAACCCAAATGGAGTTATATTGTCAGCGAGTGCGAGGAAAACCTGTGATGAAGTCCATTTTGATTTCTTCCCACTTCCAAGTAGGAATACTAATATCTTGAAGCACACCTCCCGGCCTCTAATGCTCAACCTTTACTTGCTGACAGTTCGAACACTTCTCTATAAATTCTACGATATCCTTATTCATGCCATTCCACCAAAAGACTTCCCGTAAGTCATGATACATCTTGGTGGCACCTGGATGGATAGAATACCTAGATCCATGAGCCTCGTGCAACATTTGGTTCCTTAAATCATCAACATCTGGAACACAAAGGAGACCCTGGTACCAAAGCACACCATCTCCCCCTTTTGAGAAGACCTCTACCTTCTGGTTTTGAACGGCTTCCTTTAACTTTACCAAAATAGGGTCCTCATCTTGCCTAGCTTTTACATCAGTCACCAAGGATGATTCTGATCCATTCTTAACAACAACACCGCCATCGGTCGAGTGAACTAACCTAACTCCCAACCTTGCAAGTCGATGTACATCTTTCACCAGCTCCTTTTTCCCCTCATCCACATGAAACACACTCTCCATAGAGAGTCTACTAAGTGTGTCTGCTACTATATTAGCCTTGCCCGGATGGTATAGCATTCTCATATTGTATTCTTGAGTAACTCCAACCACCTCCTTTGCTAAAGATTGAGATCCTTCTGAGAAAACACATATTGCAAAATCTTATGGTCTGTGAACACATCCATGTGGACCCCGTACAAATAATGTTGTCATATCTTTAATGCGAACACCACTGCGGCCAATTCAAGATCATAGGTCGAGTAATTCTTCTCGTGGACTTTTAGTTGTCTAGAGGCATATGCTATAACCTTCCCATTCTGCATCAACACACACCCCAATCTGATCCTTAAAGCATCACAATACACCACGAACCCATCGGTACCCTCGGGTAGGGTCAACACCGGTGTTGAGGTAAGTCGAGTCTTCAACTCTTGGAAGCTCTTCTCACAAGCCTACAACCATTGGAATTTCACCTTCTTCTGAGTCAATTTGGTCAAAGGTGCTACAATGGATGAGAAACCCTCAACAAATCTCCAATAGTAGCCAGCTAAACCCAAGAAACTCCGAATATCTGAACGATTCACCGGTCTAGGCCAATTCTTCACCACTCTATTTTCTGAGAATCCACCTTTATGCCTTCACCGGATAATACATGGCCCATAAACGCTACAGAGTTCAACCAAAACTCGCACTTTCTAAATTTGGCATATAGTTGGCGATCCTTGAGAGTCTAAAGCACTATTCTCAAATGAGCAGCTTGTTCCTCCTCGCTCCTAGAGTATATCAGGATGTCATCAATAAACACATTCACAAACATATCCAAGTATGGCCTGAACACCCTGTTCATCCAGTCCATAAAAGCTGCAGGAGCATTCGTTAGTCCAAAATACATAACTACAAACTCATAATGGCCATACCAAGTTCTGAAGGCTATCTTCGAGACGTCACACTCCCGAACTCTGAGCTGGTGATACCTGGACCGGAGATCTATCTTTGAGAAACACTTAGCACCTTGAAGCTGGTCAAATAAATCATCAATCCTGGGTAAAGGATACCTGTTCTTGAAGGTGACTTTGTTCAATTGTCAATTATCAATGCACATTTGAAGAGAACTATCTTTCTTTCGGACAAAGAGAACTGGTGCACCCTATGGGGACTTGCTCGGTCTAATGAAACCCTTATCTAACAAGTGCTTCAACTACTCTTTCAACTATTTTAGTTCGACTGGAGCCATTCTGTAAGGAGGAATAGATATAGGTTGTGTGTCAGTAAGAAGGACAATACCAAAATCGATCTCCCGCCCAGGAGGGATTCCCGATAAATCATCTGGAAAGCCTCTGGATACTCACGTACTACTGGAACTAACTGGATAGTACGGGTCTCGGACGTCACATCCTTAACCCTAACTAGATGGTACACACAACCTTTAGAAATCATCTTTCTGGCCTTAAGGTAGGAAATGAAATGACCTACAGGCATAGATGAACTACCCTTCCATTCTAAGACTGGCTCACCCGGAAATTGAACTCTACTGCACGGGTTCTACAATTAACTGAGGCATAACATGCAAATAGTCAATCCATGTTGAGGATAACATCAAAATAGGTCATGGCTAACTCTATCAAATCTGTTGAGGTGACTTTCTAAAGGACTGAGACCGGGAAACCTCTATACACCCGTCTAGCTATAACTGAGTCACCTACTGGAGTAAAAACTGAGAATGGTTCTGACATAGTTTCGGGACTAACTCCAAATCTACTAGCAATAAAAGGTGTCACAAAATACAAGGTAGCCTCTGGATATAACAAAGCATAAGTATCAAGGTGAAACACTTATAACATACCAGTAACCATATCCGGTGAAGTCTCCTACTCCTTACGGGTCGCAAGGGCATAGAACCTATTCTAGCACTGACTGCCGGCTGAACTAGTCGAGCCACCCTGCTGAGAGGGACGTGCTGCTGGAGCGGCTAAAATAAAGAATGGAATATAGGCTCCGCCACCCCCTAATCTGATTGAAGGGCAATCACTAAGTCTGTGTCTGGGTTTTCCACACCCGAAACAAGCGTCTGAGCCAACTAGGCACCTCCCTGGGTGATTCTTGTCGCACCTTGCACAAGCTGGGAAAGTTCTCTCTATCTGCATGCTACCCTAGCCCCTCGAATCTGAAGCCCTACTCCTTCGATCCCCTCGCAATCTAGATGGTGTACTAGCTGATGATGGTGCTGGAGAAAAAGACCTGTGATGAGACTGTTGGCGCTGTCCACCCCCCGATCTAGGTTGAGAAATCCCATAATTGTCTGTCTTGGCCCTCTTGGCCTCTCTCTGCCTTCGATTCACTGACTCCATCTGTTGGGCATGCAACACTATGCGGGGAAAATCTATATCCCAGTGCAGCATGGCGATCCTATAGTCCTTATAGGATGTCACTCCATGCACAAATCAACTCATCCGAGCCCTCTGGTCTTCCACTAGCTTTGGCGCATACTTGGATAAGCGGTGAACTCCATAGGTACTCCTGAACCGACATATCACCCTACTTTAGATTTACAAACTCGACCGCCTTCAGTTCCCTCATCTCGCGAGGGAAGAACCAATCCAGAAAGGCTGCATGAAACTCTTCCCAACCTATAGGGTCTGCCCCCACTTCCCTACTATCTCTCTGTTGCTTAAAAAAGATATGCACTACCCCTTTCAGCTGATAAGACGCCAAATCAACGCACTCCCCATTTATCACCCCCATGACCTGGGTGATCTTTAGAATCTCATCGATGAATTCATGCAGGTCCTCATCTACCTTGGACCCAAGGAACTCCGATAGGTTCATTCTCAATAAATCTCTTACTCGAGCCGCCGCTACATTGCCGTTTTGTGGAACGTGCACAACAGTCTGTTGATTAACCTGAGCGGTCAAGGCCTGCGCAAGCATCTGGATAGCTTCCCGAAACTCAGCATGGGCAATTGGCTCCGGTGCCTGGTGCTCCTGAACTAGTGGGGCTCGCTGGTGCTCGTTCCTGTTGCCATCCTCGTGGACATTTCTATTTCCGTTCAACCTACCATTCATTCTTTGGGGAGCCATGATTCTGAAATCGCGAATAACACTAATTAGAAGGATAGGGAGATATTTAATCGCACGACATAGATCATGAAAGAAGGGAACATTTCCTAAACGTCTCATAGCCCCTTATTCATAAGTATGGCACGCTTTACACCCATGAAAAAGGCTCTACTTAATGTGTCTTTCAGACACCCTAGGACACTTCTAAGCCTATTTCTCTAATACTAAGTTTTTCACGATCCGAATGTAGACTTGGATCATAACGGGACAAGGAGTCCCGAGAGACTCCAAGTTGACCCATGGCATGAACATTCATCTAACTTCATATCATTAAGCGGAACACTTAACATGAAAATATAGCAGAAACATAAACATAGCATAGCGTAGCATGATAAGCAGAATGTACTAAAATACATAACAGCTGAGTACTATAATTTGTCTGAAAACCTCTATCGTATCAAATGGGTTGATGGGACAACATCCTCAACTAACCCAAAAAAACTGAAACAAAAGGAACATCATAATCTGAACATATATCCCTCGGAAAATGAGGACTCACTGAAAGGTTGGATGCTAAACTCAAAAATAGACTACTGACGGGGTTGAGCCTGAGTATCGGGTCCTGTATCATGAAATGATACAGCAGAGAAAGTATGCGGTTAGTACGTGAAATGTACCAAGTATGCAAGGAAAGTAAAATAGAAATTTAAAATCCATAAATGATTATAAACAATCATAGGAGCGGGAAAACATGCTCGTAACATAAGTAGCATATGATAACATAAGGCTCAAGGTTTTCAAAACATTCGTAATTTAGTCATGATCATAATATTAAGAGAAAAGATTTATTGAACATGACTTGAGCCAATGTACATAATCATAAACATGCATAAATCATGAGGAACGGTGAGAGATTCTTATAACCGACATACCCCATATGAGCATACATGGAGCCTGACCTGTAAATCCCTAGTCGGGAACCATGAAGGACGTGATATCACACATAAAAGGGCCCATTTTGGAAAAGGGACAGTCATAAGGGAGGTCCCATCATTTCGTACGGTGACACGTAGTTCTGAGATTCGGGGCAAAATCTGGACCCCGAACCTACTCAGTGTTAAATACTACTCCCAAAACATATATAGTGCTCATAGAATAATATGCATGAGATTCATGGGCTAGTTAAATCATGATAATCATAGACATGCTTGTAAATACGTGAACTGGCCATGAGGGTAAGGCCCGTGGGTCTGTCAAAAAATAATTAGTAAAATCATGAGATTCATGCATACTTATAAATCATATATAGACTCTGTAAATCATCAATTCATAATGGGCATTTGAATAAATATATATTACGAATCATAAATCATGATGGGTTTATGAATATCAACAAATTGAGGTAAAGATCATAACTAGATTCATCATAGAACAAGCATAATTAGGCTTAATTTAGTAGAAATTGAAATAAATAAAGTTATAATCAAAATACTTTTAGAATCTGATCATAGTTCATAAAATATGTTGTAAATCACGAAAGATAATAACACATTGATAGATCATTAGAATTCCACAAGATTTAAGTTAAAACCCCATAACAATTTTGATAACCTTCATGAATTAGGAGATACTGGGCATGGGTGTAAACGGAAACACCCATTCATAACCCTACATACCTGTAAATGGTTGATTCTTACCCTCCCTTGAATGCCCAAGAAGGAATTGAAGAAAACCTTGAAGTATTGCCTTGTTCACCTCTTTAGCCTATCACTCTTTCATGCATGAATATGAAAATGGCCTAAAATGAACTTAACCCCTTTAAAATTCACTATTCATAACTCAAAACGATGTAGTTTAGGCCTTAGGATCTTAGAAATTATTGAAAAGCTCTTACTAAATTCGCAGAAAATAACTGTCAGATGGTCCTAACCGGGGACCTAATGACTCGTTACCCTGGACCACGACTCGTGGAGTCTTCCATGAAGTACACTGCTCAACAGGTCTCCTGGTCTCATAACAGGAGACATAACGGCTCGTGACCAGGTGACCACGACTCATGGTCAGTGGTCACCATCCGTGAAGTGCACTGCCTTAACTTCAACAAAAGCAATCCTTGCTTGGCCACGACCCTCCCCACGAATCATGGGGACTGACCACGACTTTTGGGGTCCTTCCGTCAAGTACACTGCCCTTCTTCCTTCTCTTTTCCTTCTCACCAACCCCACGACTGACCTAATGACTCGTGGGGCCTGACCACGATTCATGGTCATGCTCGTGGGGTCTCATTTCTCAAGTTTCACATTAAATCCCTAGGCCTCCCTACGAGTCACATCACAACTTGTGGGCTCCTCTCACGGGTCTCCTCATGACTTGTTCTGTGCCTGGTGCTAGATTTTAAGTTTTTCTCTTTTTTAACTCCTGGGCCTGATCTTTGGGCTTTCGAGGTATAACACTATCACAGCCTGTAATATATGTTTTCTTAGAAGGATCTCAATTTGAGGCAGAGGAGGTAGATGGAATTGCTCAAGAATTATGATATCACCATCTTGTATAACCCAGGGAAGGCTAATATGGTGGTAGATGCGTTGAGTCAGAAAGTAGTAAGTATGGGCAGTCTAGCTTTCCTGGAAACTACTCGATGACCGATGGCCAAAGAAGTTCAGACACTGGAAAAAGATTTGATGAGGCTCTCTTTGACAGAAACGGGTGGGATACTAGCTAGCATGGAGGCTAAGTCATCGTTGTTAGAGGAAATAAAGGCTAGATAGTTTGAGGATGAGAAGTTGGGCAAGATTCGAGATAAAGTTCTGCGTGAAGAAGCTAAGAAAATAGTGTTAGATGGAGAAGGGGTCATGAGATTAAAGGGATGCATGTGTGTTCCCCGAGTTGGTGAGATAATTAAGACTCTCCTGATAGAAGCTCACAACTCGAGGTTCTTCATTCATCCTGGAGCTACCAAAATGTACCATGACTTGTAGCGGCACTATTGGTGGGGCAGAATAAAGAGGGACATTATTGACTATGTCACTCAGTGTTTGAATTGTCAGTAGGTGAAGTATGAGCACCAAAAGTCTAGGGAATTACTTCAGAGGATGTCTATCCCCGATTGGAAATGGGAGAGAATATCGATGGACTTTGTAGCTGGTCTTCCAAAGACATTGGAGAAGTGTGACTCCATTTGGGTCATTGTGGATAGATTAACCAAGTCTGCTCACTTCTTTCTTGTCCAAGTGACTTACAATGCTGAGAGGTTGGCCAAGTGTTGCACCCCAGCACACGCGCAAGCGTACACAATCGTACAAGTAATATAGTGACTCTGAAGAGTCAGATGTCAAACACACAGGGACTTGACTATTTCAGCGAATATTCAAGTTCAAGTGCTAACTTAAGTTTCACAAGTGTTGATTTAGATATTTTGGATATTTTATCTAAATCTAAGTGTTGGTCACAAAATAATCGGCAAACAATAATGAGAAGCATCTAGAGTTAAGGCCTGACAATCATGCAATGCTACAATTCACAATGTTTCAAGTATATGAAATTCGATTGTTGTCTCACAGAGTTAATATGAAGTCTTCATGGTCTTTTGAGTCTCTAAACACAATAAACTAGTCTCACACCTACATCGTTGAGCGGGGATGTGACGTCCTAATTCGTGAGCAATTTAACAATATGGATGTGGTTTACGGGGTTTATGCCCTTGATTATGGACTTTCGTACCTCTAATAATTTAACCTAACTTAGTATCACAACTACTTCTACGAGCGGTGATGTGACAATTCTAAGTCGGTGTCTAGCTATATTCCCGTTTAATTAACCAAGCAAGGAAAATTAGGTATAATTACTATCCTAACCGCGAATCCTATCTTGAAGACAAGAAATTGCTCCACCCATTATTTCGTTCTAACCTAGGGTTACTCTTTTGAGATTTTTCCTAAGCTTAACAAATTCGTTTTCATGGTGATCAAGCATAAAAATAATAATAATTAAGAATGCAAGACAAAACAACAACGAAAACTCGAACCAAAGATGAATTCAAGAAATTACATTCATATCATGTGGCCTCAACCCTAGAAGAAGGGCTTTAGCCACTCATGTTCATATAAACACTCAAAAACATGTTTAAAGTGAAATACTTACAAGAATGGTAAAGGAGAATGAAAGACTTTGAACCCTAGGTAGAGTTTCCTTCGTTCTCCTTTGCTCCTTTCCGTTCTTCCCAAAAATTTTTGATAATGAATTTAGAAGATAAGGGTTCAATTTATAATAAGTTGAAAAAATGCAAAATTTAGCCTGTGGTAAAACAGCTCCGTGCCACGCTGCCCATCGCGGAGATTTGCCTCCATGACACGCTGGCTATCACAGAGATTTGCCTCCATGACACTCTGTTGTCGTGGATGCTCACTATTGTACAGCCCCTATTCATATAAATTAATTATTTGCTCTGTGGCACGTTGTCGAACGCCCCAATGCTTCTCCATGGCACAAGGTTGACTCCAAATGTCCTTTTTATCTTGTCTCACCATCGATAATTTGTCCCTTAGCATTTATCTTCAAGATTAGGACCATTATCTTCAACAGCTCCATATATTGCCAATTTCAACCTATATAGAGAGCTAAGCATATTTTTTAGTCCATGGCCATAAATTACACAAACTGCATAAGATTATTCTTAAATTAAGGTACAAACATGGCTAAAATATGGGTATAAAATAGTCTTTGGTCATATAAATATGCCCAAGATCAACAAGTTGTATGATAAGGAAATGATTCGGTTGCATGGGGTGCCGGTGTCAATTTTGTCTGACAGGGGTACTAAATTAACCTCTCATTTCTAGAGAACCTTGCAAGCAGGCACCAGGTTGGATTTGAGCACAGTCTTGCACCCTCAAACAGACGGACAGTCAGAAAGGACAATCCAAGTATTAGAGGACATGCTCCGGGTGTGTGATATAGATTTTGGGGGCCACTAGGATAAATTCTTACCCTTGGCATAGTTTTCTTACGATAATAGATATCACTCGACCATTCGCATGGATCCATTTGAAGCTCTGTACAGGAGAAAATGCATGTATCCAATTGGGTGGTTTGATGCATTTGAGGTGAGATCCTGAGGAACCGATTTGCTTAAGGAATCCTTGGAAAATGTTTGGGTAATCCAAGAACATTTGATGGCTGCATAAAGTAGACAAAAATAGTATGCAGACAAGAAGGTGAGAGATATGGAGTTTATGGAGGGAGAGTAAGTCTTGCTCAAGGTATCCCCCATGAAGGGGGTAATGAGGTTCAGTAAGCAGGGCAAGCTTACCAGGTACATTGGGCCATTTGAAATCCTTCGACGTGTGGGTGAAGTAGTTTATGAGCTAGCATTACCGCCAAGGTTTCCAAGGGTGCATCCAACCTTCCATGTTTCTATGTTGAAGAAATACCATGGGGATGGATCATACATCATCAAATGGGACTCTGTATTGCTAGATGAGAACTTTTCCTATGAGGAGGAGCTAGTGGAAATATTGGCTAGGGAGGTCTGCAAGATGAGATCAAAAGAGATTGCGATGGTAAAGGTCCAGTGGAAGAATCGTCCTATAGGAGAAACCACTTGGGAGACCGAGGCTGATTGTGAATCAAATATCTTGAATTGTTCATGGAATCTGATATGTTCTATCCTTTCCTTTGTACACCATTCAAGGACGAACAGTGTTTTAATTGGTATCTCATGTAATGACTCGTATGTCATTACGAGAAAAAATGAACCTAGATCACTCTAATGAGGCTAGATTGTGGATAGAGGAAGTTTTATGGAGTGAGATAGTGAAAGTTGGTTGATTTTGATAAGCTACTAATTTTGGGGGACCACTGCAGCGGTAGAATTCCTGCTACAGCGAGACCGTGGTGATGGTCAGAGTTCCATCATAACGGATCGGGTAAGTAATCGCCGGCTTCTTGACCGCCATAGCAGGTCTGTTGCAGCGGAAGGGTGATTGTTGCAGCGGATTACGGGAATCAAAAAGTGGACTTAAGTGAAATTTCTTAGGTTATACCCCATAATTTCTAAAACATGAAGGTTCAAGGGCTGAAGGCAATTTTATCCCCCAGAGCAGTTGAAATTCCTTCTCAAGGTAAGTCTCTTGAATTCCTACCTCTATGATGGATTATGTAAACACTAGGATTCAAGAAGAACCTCTAGTGGTGATTTTCTAGAAATGAAATCCTAGTTTGATAAACTAGGGCTGGATTATGGGGAATTAATGGGGTGTTTTGATTATGACTTTTAAGGGGGTAATGACCATTCCCCAAGGTTTAGTTGTTAAAGAATATGGTTTATGCAGGAATTGAGACCTAGAACTAGGTGAAATTGAGGTTTTACTCTTAAAATTTCCCTGGAGGGAAGGGTTTGAATTTCTAAGACCCTTGTGTGGGTAGTAGGATACTGAATCCTATCCTGTTCTTGTTTAGACTTTGCGCATTCGGAAGCACTAAGGAAGGGAAAGGCTCCAGCAGAGTGATTTCCATCTGAACCCTCCCAGTTTGAGGTAGGTTATGGTTTATAGGAGTTAGACTTTACATAATGATTTGTATGTTTGTGAATGATAATGTGTTTCTTGATCTATGGACATTATCTGTGATGATGATTGCCTTGTTATAAGATCGACTGTTGAAATAAATTTGATACATTGTGGCCATCGAACTGACATGAAATTGTGTTGAACTATTAATGTGTTCTTTTATTGTCATGGAATGAATGATGAAATATTGAATGTATGAGTGGGAGAGCAAGTTGTGATCTCCTGAATGTCATAATGACGAATTTGCCTATGATATCACTACCGTGAGAATAGTTAAGGATAGAAAGAATATCTCGAGATGAGAGGCTCGTGCTTCAGGGGAGCATCCGAGCGAGCAATGTTTATTGAGTGACTCGTGTCCAAGAGCAGCATCCGGATGACCATATGAGTGGGAGCGGGTACCATGCCAGTACAGTACATGAATTTCTAGAGTCCCCAGCAGATCATGATTGGAAGGGCAGAAATAAGACCCTCTAACATGTGTGCACACTGTGGTTTAGAGCTAGAGTGTTCATAGTTATATGGCGGAGGCGTGTGCCCGGCATTCACTTTTTGTGCTATTTCATGGTGTGTTATATTAATGTGTAGAAGTGGAATGGAATAATGCTAATTGGATGAACTGATGTTTGAAAATATGTGTGTAATTTGAATGTGGAAAAGATGCAAGGTCTTTGTTTTGTAGAGGTGAATGAAAGTTAGAAATTGCATTGCGCTATTTTTGCTATAGATTAATCTATATTGTATGTGAATATGTAGCAATTCATGTGTCGTATTGTAATAATTGTTATGTTTCTGGAAGAATAAGATTATATGTGATGTTGTGAATAGTTGGTGAAATGACTAAGTGTGGCTAAGTAGAGCTACTGCCTAGGGTAGTAATGCTACAGTGGGACATGTTCCACTACAACGAGACCGCTACAGCAAGCAAATGACTACTATAGCAAAGAGCCTGATCCAGTGAGTAGGCCGGTTGCACCTGAGTAGAGTTAAATTTCCTAGAACATGTAATGTGTATTTAAATAGTATTTTAGACTGGTTACATGTTGTTGTCTGCATTCTTATATGTTATTATGTAAGGTCCTTCGATGATGCCTACCAATACTGTATTTTGTAATGCCGCTACTACTGCACTTCTTTTTGCGTGCAGAATCTGATCCAGACAGCTCTTCTCTCACTCACCTATAAAGCAGCAGCAATTTCATTTTGAAAGGTGAGCAATCGCAAGACGGGCAGTTCCACTCCTATGTTGAAAATGTATCTCCTCTGGATATTTTAGTTTCTTTTATTTTCTAGAATTATCACTCCTAACTTTATGCTTAGACGTTGGAAGTGCAATGAAAATCGGATCTTGGGAATATTATTTTATTTTAGTTGGTTGTTATCATTTTGAATTTTTCATTTCATTTCATTATTAAAGCGTTATTTTCTTTTGGAATGTTTCATTTCATTTCATTATAAAAGCGTTATTTTCTTTTCTGGATGATTGATATCGGGGTATTAGTAGAAAACATAAGTTCGCCCACCAAGATTAGTATGGGTGCCAATCACGGCCATTTGAGTCATGACATACTTGATCATATTTCTAGTGTTCTCAAATTAGTAGATAGTTACATGAGGACCAAGTATATGATAGTCTCAATTGCATGCATTGGATATCTTTTTGTGTGTGAGTGACTTCCAAAACGCCCTATGATCTAAACGCTTCTATTGTGTATGATTAGGACTTTATTTGTGGTAAGGACATTTGAAACATGAGGATAAGAATAATTTTAAACCCTTGATTGAGACAAGAAGAACATATCTCGTCATTACGTAAGTATGTTTGAGGTACCATTTGAAACTATAGAAATTACATCTAAGTTGACTCCATATTTTTTCGGGAGGAACTATTGGTTATTCCTATGCATTATACTAATTGTTGGTACCAACTGAAGTCAAGACATACTCAATCAATAAATTTATTTTTCTCCTTTCATTTTCTAGCATTCTTTATAAAAGACATTCAAAGAAAAAAATAATATAATGAAAAAATAAAAATAAAAATTGATCAATAAAATTAAGGTATATTTTCAAACCATAGATTCCCCAACCTCCTAGGAGACGCTTTCTCTTAGTTTTATTTTTATCATAAATAATTGTTGATTCCAATGACACTAACAATAATTTTCTCATAAAACTAGGGCAGAACATTTTATTTGTATTGTTGATCTTTGAGATTTTATTTATTAGGACTCTCCTGGATAATGGGATTTAGTTTAGCAAGACCCTCTTGGATAATGGGACGCATTTATCAAGACTCTCTTGGAAAATGAGATTTAATATAGTAGGATCCTCCTGGATAATGGAATTTAGTTTAGTAGGACCATCATGAAAAATGAGATTTAGTTTATCAGGACTCTCCTAAAAAATATGATTTAGTTGTAGCTGACCCTCCTGAAAATGGGATTTAGTATAGCAGGACCCTCCCGAAAAATGAGATAGTATAGAAGAACCCTCCTAGATAATGAGAATTAGTTTAGTAGGACCCTCCTGGAAAATAGGATTTAATTTATTAAGACCTTCCTGAAAAATGGGATTTAATTTGTCAGGACCCTCTTCAAAAATGAAATTTAGTTGTAGTAGGACCCTCCTGANCTCCTGAAAAATGTGAATTAGTATAGCAGGACCCTCCTGAAAAATGGGATTTAGTATAGCAGGACCCTCCTGGAAAATGAGATTTAGCATAGAAGAACTCTCCTGGATAATGGGATTTAGTTTAGCAGGAACCTCTTGGAAAATAGGATTTAATTTATCAAGACCTTCCTGAAAAATGAGATTTAATTTAATTTTTCAGGACCCTCCTGGAAAATGAAATTTAATTTAGTTTAGCAGCACCCTCTTGAAAAATGGGATTTAATTTAGATTAGCAGGACCCTTCTAGAAAATGAGATTTAATTCAATTTAGTAGGAACCTGTTAGAAAATAGAATTTAATTTAATTTATCAAAACCCTCCTGAAAAATAGGATTTAATTCATTTGGCATGACCCTCCTGAAAGATGGGATTTAATTTAGTTTATCAGGAATCTCCTAGATAATGGGATTTATAGCTTGTTTGATCAAACTTTTGGGAGGCCAAAAGCGCTTATTTTTCCTTAAAAACACTTATTTTTAAAAAAAATGAGGTATTTGGCCAAGCTTTTAAGAAAAAATAAGTGATTTTAGGGAGTAGCAGAAGTTGTTTCTCAGAAACTAAAAAAATAGTTTCTCCCCAAAAGCACTTATTTGAAAAATACTTTTGTGAAAAATACATTTAGAAGCACTTTTTAAAAGTTTGGTCAAACACTAATTATTGCTCAAAAGTGTTTTTTAAATTTATTGGTCAAAACACAAACTACTTCTTACCAAAAGTATTTTTTTATAAGTATTTTTTTTAAAAAGCACTTCTCAAAATAAGTTGATTTGAGAAGTTTGGCCAAACAGGCTATTAATTTGGTCTAGCAGGAACCTCCTGAAAAATGAAATTTAATTTAGTTTATCAGGACCCTCCTGGATAATGAGATGTAGTATCATAATGCTCGTGAAGAAAAGACTTACCTTCAACAGTTAAAAGCATTATGAAGGATGATATACAATAAAACTCAAGTGTCATCCAGAGTCTTGATACACGAGCTAAGCAACAAAATTTTCTTCACTTCAAACTAGGGAAAATTTTTTATTACATTTCTTTTTTTTCATTTTGATATTAGGAACATGATGGGAGAATAAGCGAAATCCTCATTTCAAGCTCACGACTGATTGAGTAATGGAATTAAAAGTGAAATAGTTGTTTGAAGGTCAAGATTCTAGTGAATATGTCAAGGAGGATTCAAGAAAAGATGCATAAATAGGATCTTGTACATGTATTTTCTTTTAGACTTTTGTTTTTTCATTTTTGATGTAGTAACAGGGACTACGGAACAAAACCTCGACAGGACCTCACTTGACTCTCCAACTCATTCTTCCATCACTCTTTTTACTCCTCGAACTACACATGACATGATTCCCTTATAACCCGAGATATGTGGGCTATCCAAAAATCAGGGCTCGATTGCATATTTTTCTGCTTTTCTTTTCCTTTTTAAATGACGGTCGGGTCAAAACTTGTCTCACTGTCACTTTTTTATCTGAAAACTTTGGGTATTTTCAGTCCAAGAGGGGCAAGTTGTAGATACATAATCTTTTACCTTCCTTAATTTTTATATTATTTTAACATTAAATTTTCTTTTACGGTTAATCTTGGTTATAGCTTTTTAGTCGGTTTTATTTATTGAAAAAGTATAAACTATTCATTTTTTTAGAGTACACATTTTGATTTTATCTAAAAAATAAAGAAATGACAAAAAATATTTTATTTTAGTCTAGCTTTTAGTTAAGTATTTTTTAACCTTTCTTT
>JACEIK010002665.1:99313-119605 GCA_018107945.1 Datura stramonium
ATATGTTAATAGAGTAGTAATACAAATTTTGAAATAATTAACATGAAATATACATATAATGTATGTGTTTAAGTGCTCATGTACAAGCAAATAACTTTTTTATCTTTCAATTAGACGTTATCTCTACTTTTGTTAAGTAAAGGAAGTATTAATACAAATTGAAGGAAAATTACTTGATTGAATCAAACTCTTAAATATGATCATTTATCAATTTCTTTTTAAATTCTTATATTGTTAAATAAACACATCTTTTAAATATTATTTATGTTATTTTTAAAAATTTATTCTTATTAATACAAGGAACACGCGCGAGACATGTACGCTAAAACTAATTAATTATTAAATATTCTAATTTTTACTAAATATAACTCGTCCATCCATTTAACCCGACTCAAAACTCACCTAACTCTAATACCTCTTACCCAAATACACACACCATCACCACCAACTATTTGGACAATAGGAAAATGACGACGATGAAGAAACAACACAGGCCAAAGCCTTAGCCTTGCAACTCAAAACCCTAGTCGAGCAGAAGTACAACTCCACAACCTCAATAATTTTAATGTTGATAAACAAAGAGGCGCAAACTGAGTTTTTTTCAGTTTCCTCTATTACCACTTCTTCATCTAGGTCGTAGTTCTTCTATACCATTTCACTCTCATTTTGTTCTTTCTTGTTTCTGCACATATTTCATTCACCTCTTCTCTCATCTCCTTTCCTTCTTAACCTCCGACCAAAATTCCGACACCAACTCTGATGGTAAAACAGTGAGGCCCCACTTGTTTCGATTTTTCTTTTGATGTTCTTGATACAAGATCAAATTTTGAGTTTCTTCTGGGAAATGAATGTCCGGTGATTTTTGGGTTTAGGATATTTGTGTGGTTTGGCTCCAAACTTGCTATGACTTTCAATAAATCTCAGACAAAGAGATTTTGAGTTATTTCCCACCCCTTGTTATAGGTGTTTATAGTTTCTGAGTTTTCGTTATTTATGTGCTATTAGCTGTGAATTTTTACTTAGCAAGATGTGATGTTGAGCTAGTTAATGATAATGGATGATTGATTGTTTCTGGATTTTGGTAATTGCATGTTGGGGATATAGGTTTATTGTGATTCTGGGTCGGGTTTAAAGAGATAACGAGTTATTTAAATGAAATTGAGTAATTTTTAATTTTATTTAATTTGGGGGAATCCGTTCAATCAAGGGGCATATTTGTAAACTTTAGTAACCCTATAGTATAACTAGAGACAAATTTAGTTAATAGACGAAAATAGCGAGGAATATTTTTGACCCTTTTTCCTATAGAACACTACTAAACATCAATGAGCAATATTATTATGCTAATAATTAGAAAAAGAAATAAAAGGATACAAATAAAGAAATTTGATTTGTCTCAATTCGAATCAATAAGCAAAATTGAAGGTATGGAAATTTCATATTTTATTTTCGTTGGTCGTTGAGTGATATTTAACATCTGTGCTACTTTTATTTCCCCTATTCTTAAACATGTTCAATGTGAAGCTCCATTATTTCGCTGATTAAAACAAATTTAATACTTATACATATGATAGAGTAGTTAATAGACTTTAGAGTTTTCATTTTCAGATGTATTATAATAATGTGCTTATCCAGAACTATTTTGGGCTGGCTCAAACTTTTAAACCAACATGATCTCTAACGCTCAACCTTTAACCTACATTTCATATAGGAGTTTGGGAAGTCTAGCCTCCTCGCATAAGTAAGTCATGAAGTTGTAGACTACAACTTTAATGATAAGATGAAATTTCTTTTTTTGTTGAAAAAGGTAGAAATTCACATTGTACTACAAAAAATTGCTCGATTTTTCCCTTCTTTATACTTTGAAGTCATTTATATCCTTGTCGTTACTTGTTAGACAAAGCTCCAACGTGAAATGAGTGGAGAGGTATCAAAATATTTTGTGAATCAAAAATTCAAATATTTCACAATACTTTTTTACTTTTGCATTTCTTTCAAACCAGTTCTAGAAAACTATTTTCTTGAGTGGAAGGTCTATCAGAAACAACCTCTCTACCCCACAAAGATAGTAAGGTTTGCGTACTTCTCACCCTCCCTAGACCTAGAGGTGGATCCAGAATTTGATGACTACGGGTGTCATCAATACTAAAAAACATAATTTTTTCAAGAGATGAAAAATGACGTACGACATTGGTCTATATTGCGTTAAAGTAATCGGCAAACACTATCAAAAAATTAATAAGATTTTAAAAATATTTTCTTATTGAAACTGACAGATTATTGATAATTTTTTATTTATTTGATAAAATCGACATATGTTCGTCGATTAATTTTGCTTAAGAATGAGCAAAAAAAAAATATTTTTTTCAATACCGTCTTCACTTTAATTTAATTAAGGCTATCGAAAAAATTCAAGGGAGTCCATCAATATTTTATTTTGAGATGTTAGTTTTAAATAAATAACTATTGGTCGATTTTGTATCGCGGTAATCTCTCTTAATTAACAGACTTTCGTCATTTTTGTCCCTTGAAGAAAGAATGTATTTTTAGTAGTGCACTATCTTTAGTGCAAACTTACCACTAGTAGTTAATAAGACTGAATGAAGGTCTCCATTCAATCGGCTCAATCCATTTTGAATTAATTAATATAGTTTTATTTATAAACAACTTTTGGAGCATAAATAAAAATGTGATCACCAAACTGAATAAGTTTTACCCAATTCAACTAATTTTTCGATGCAAATTCTATTGAATTAAGTGATTAAAAATATATATTAAGATAAAATTTTCAACTAGCAAATACACCCCATTAGAGATTAATTTTATGTCTCTTTATATCATTATTCTAAATGATTTTTGAAAATTATGAAAAAAGTAACACTAGATGAACAAAAAGAAAAAACTGATTAAATTATATTCAAGTAAGAATTTAAAGATCCAAAAAAATACATAATTTAAATAAAATAATAAAATAAAAATTTTAGCATAGAAAAGAAAATAAAAAAGATTAAGGGAAAAAACGGAAAGAGAAGAGAAAAATGGAGCAAATTTGCTGAAATACTAGTGGTGCCTGATGGAGTCTCGATCACGAGACCAACAGGCTAAAAGCCAGTGCCTTAATTATGGCACCCACGATCAGTTTGTGGCTTTGGATGCCGCTCTCGCTTTATATCTATATTCACCTGAAATACTAGCTATGTATATTAAATTTTAGTGGAATATTTGGGTAACGTGGCACCCTCAATTCAATACATAGATCCGCCCCTGCCTAATCTCTCCTCGTGGGAATATGTTGGATATGTTGTTCCTGTGCTTTTGAGAATTACCCGATACCTGTGTTGATGGGAGAGAGCAAATACTCCGTAAAATTAATCGTGAGATATACAAGCTGATCTGAACACTATGATTATAAAAGAAAGTTATTTATACAACTAATATTGGTTGTTTCCTGAGATAAGAAGCAGTACCATTATATGAAGTTAATATCTTACCACTATTTAGAAGATGTTTTGCTTTCTTATCATTGTTTTTGGGAAGTTGCTTTTCTGACAAATTTGTTAAATGGCCACTTCAATTCTAATGGAGTCTTTTGAAGACAATTAGGGGTATGCTTTGACTTGCTTCCAGCATACTCCCTGCGAGCTTTTTATTGATTACGTATTCAGATTTCATTCGAGTTACACATTCTGCGGAATGGGGAGTTTAAGGCTACAATCTAGTATAAAGGCAATTGAAGAGGAGCCGGAAGATTGCGAGACCACATCTTCCAATTAAACTACTATAGCTTGTATGGTTAACTCTGAAGTAAGTGTTGTTTTAGCAGTTATTAGAAGAAATGTGAGATGGGGTAGTCGCTGTGTATCTGGGGATAATCAACTACAGCACTCGCTAATACAGTCTCTGAAGACATTACGTAGACAGATATTTTCAGGATGTTATTCGATCTGATGAAACTGGGGCACCAATCACTGGTGTTGCATTGTCTTCTGTTTTCAAGATTTTGACTCTTGATTTTCTTGATCATAATATTGTCAATGTTGAAAATGCCATGCACTCTATAGTGGATGCTGTGACCAGTTGCAGATTTGAGGTAACTGATCCTGTATCAGAAGAGGTTATGTTGATGAAGATACTTCAAGTACTTGTGGCGTGCATGAGAAGTACTAAAGCGTCAGTTATGTTGAGTAATCAGCATGTTTGAACCAAAGTCAATATGTGCTTTAGAGTAGTTCATCAATCTGGAAGTAAGAGTGAGCTCTTACAGCAGACAGCACGTCACGTCACAGTTCATTTGCTAAAAAAATATTTCTTTGTGTTGGCACAAAGAAAAGTTAGGCTAAGTCGGCTGACTAAATGCCTAAACTGTGTTGCCACAAAGAAAAGTTGCTGAATATGTTTTCTAAGTTCCCATTATTTTACAAGCAAATACAAATAAGTATTTTGTTGATCCTTGTATTTTGTAGAGACGTTTGAGTACATCATAGAAATACTTTACAGAAAGTAACATATATTTCACAATTTAGATCCCCTACCCTTCACAATTTTATTTCTACTGTAAGTTAATTGAGTGCATCTGCGAATGAAAAGGAAATCTATTACATACTGCCAACACGCGTTGTTTTTGAGAATGACTTGATGCATGCTACATGATGATTTTGTTGCTTACGAATATGTTATGTCGCCTCAATATTCCAGATTTACAGGTAAAGTAGTGTGCCACTTTCTTTTAAGTTACTTCAAACAAATTTGCTTTAACCATATGAGAGTAGTTGATGATCTTAATAGATATTTCAACACGTACTTTAATGTCACCTTTCATCTTAGATTGGTTGTTGGAGAACTTTATCTCTGCAGTTTAAAATGTTGGCATTTCAAGTCCGTCTTTAATTTTTTTTTCCCCTTTATTGTTACATGCGAATTCAAGTGTTCATTTGCATAAGAACATGATTTTTTTTCCTAGCTCTGTCATAGTAACATTAACAGACACAAAGATATGTGATTTCTCTATACTGTAACTATGAAAAGAATAAATTTATATTGTGACGGTTGCCTAGATGTAGATTATTATAAGTTTAAATATCAATCGCAGCTCTAAATATGAACACGGAGCAGTATTTATTCATTCTTGTTGTCACGAATGGTGACTGAAATTTAAGTATACTGGGCAATTCAAAGAGATGTTAGAATATTGCTCAAAAAGTTCTTAGTGTAGTATAATACATTATATGGACTCTTTTATCAAGTGTCAATTAAAAATATAATAATGAGATGATAAACTTTTGTTATATTAGCAATCATTTCTTCGTTCAATATGTTTTGACTTCAATTTTGTCCTTCGTCGATGTGCTTAGAATGGTTCGTACTTGTTGCACAACATATTAAATTAATATGTGATCAAAGAGATTAATAGATGATAGATTAGAAAAGTTATTATACGAATTGCTTATACATGTTAGATGGTTTAGGCTTTTCGGGTTATTTATGAAGCATTCAGTGGACTTTAGTCTATTAAGAAAAAAAGACTCTTCACTCCTAAAATTGCAGTTTCTGAATATAACCGAAGGTAGCAAAGAGGACAAATAATTTGTGACTTTTTCTCCTAATAGGTGAACTTGATCTCATGTGCAATGAAAAGTAGAAATGTATACTCTGATGGTTGCCTAATTAAATGAAGTCCAACTATAAAAGTGAAGACCTTACAACCTATGAGCATTCAGAATGTCATAGGAATAAGTTGAAAACTGGAAAAGACTTCCACTTTAACAATGCACATGCTTGAGACAGTTGCAGCACCAACAGAAGTGCAACATAAGTCTAATTTCTAGGTGTAAAATCTTCACAACTACTTGGCTTCAAGATTCTGAGAATCCAAAAGCCAAAAAAGGAAATAAAGGTGAAGTAAAAAAATTGTACCTTAAATTTATGCACTCTAAGAGAATGAAGTTGTAGAAGCAAGAAACGTGGAAGCATGTTGATCTAACAAAGCAAACAAGGTTTGAACATAAAGAACTACAAAGGTATTGTAGCTTCTTTCCAAAATAAGATAAGCTCTTCATGGTTACATAATTTCTAATACTTTTCTTTTTGGGTGCTTCTGTTCCTTAATTCTATTGTGCATGTAAATTTTTGCATCTCTTTTTCACATGGATGTCATTGTTTAGCGGAAATGATAATATTATGTTAGTAACCCTTACAAATTACTATTGTTTTGCTGAATTGGCAAAAGTTTGAAGTGATCCTTGCCTGCTGAAGCACACCCAAGACCTTTTCATTTGTTGTATTCAGTATTTAGTCTTTCTTCGTCCTACAACTTACTAATATCTACTTTTACACTATATTCAATTTTGATTTTCTTTATTTACAGTGTTTGGCTGCTCCCTATGATCTCAAAAAGTGATTACTTTCGAGTAAAGTTACGATTTTACATGTCAAAAGTTTATGGGATAAACTCTTGTATATAAGAACGGTGTGGTCAAAGATTTGCATCAAACTTCAACTAAGATACTTGGAGTGGAATGATTTAGGTATTCCAACTTAAGTGCAACAATTGAATCATGTGTTAATTTAGAAATTTGGTGGAAGGCTCAAAGTTCTAAATTTAAGTGCGATTAGCTAGGTTGAGTGCTTGAGTTTTGAAATGCAACATGATGTATCTTAGGAGGATTATCTTTTATGATGCCACATATGGACAGTGAGCGTGATCATATTATATATTTCTTTAATTTTTTTCTCCAAAATAATATTATATTTTTCATTGCACAGAGAAATTTATTTCATCAAGAACAACTACGCATTTTGCAAAGTATTTTACCGAGTGTCACAAATTTTCTCTTCTATTAATTGCTGAATTATAAAGCTAAATTTATTCATCTAGAAAGCTTACTACAATTTCAGTCAAAACTTCTAACAATTACAAAAATAAGAAATAAAAAGGAAGAAATATATGATAAACAGTTAATAGTATATAAACAGTCATTTTTGCATCTTACAAATTCTTAAACTAAAACATTACATTATATATCTAGGTTGGTAAACGTGAGTCATTCATCCTATTAATAGTTGCTTGTAAATAATATTGTTATTCAAAAGTATATAAATAATATTGCAGTATTAATGTACTCCTGTTTTTTTCTTCTTTTGAACTGTGAAACGATACTCCATTATCAGAAAAATATTTGTTCGAGACTAGAGAATAAAAAAGTAGCAAAATGTGTTGTTCTGCCATAAAATCCTTGACTAAAAGAAGAAATTGAAATTTCACTCAAGGAAGATTTTTCATCAATCTGACTTTTTCTATTATGTCACGCCCTAAAATTGGGGTAGAGCACGACTGACATTCGATTCCGAATAGATCGAGAAATCGGCTACATAGCATTTGAACTGTAACCCTTAGACCATCTGGCCCACCTGTCACAGTCAACTATATGTAGAAGTGGACCGACCAAGTCTTAACAAGTATGACAAGATAGAATGCTAACAAGGACATAAAAACATCTGAAAGGAACCGCGGAAGGCCTGCTAGACCACAAACCAAACTAGAACAGAACAACTATACGACTAGTCCACAAAAACCTCTAAAAGAGTAAAATAATACTGATTGCACGGGACAGGGCTCCGGCCTATCCATATATACATCAAAACTGAGAATGACCAAACCAAACATAGGGCACCTGAAAGAAAGGAGCATACCAACTCTGCACTGGATTTGGGCTCCTACTGAGTTAGTCGATCTGAGCTTCTATCTGCACCTACAATACGATTGTACGGTTCCCAGGTGAAGGGACGTCAGTACAAAGAGTGCACTGGTATGCAAAACTGAAAGCTGTAAATAAAGGAATGCCAAAGATAAACTGAACTAGAGAAGGAAATAACAACAACTTGACACTCTAGAATTTGTCAACTTAAATAATGAAAAAAATAACAGCTGAACATAACTAAAAAAAAGGGTAGAGAGATAATTTGTAACTCTGCAAGTGACTACCCTATGTGCAGACTCTGTGCATGAGCATAACATAACTGATGTATATACTAACACTTTCGATACAAGGACCAGAGTTTATGAGAATCGATTCGGTGGCTACCTGATACTTAGACCAGGATTTAATCTAACACATAAACTAGGACTTTTATGGCTGACCTGATACTTGGACCAGGATTTTCATAAATATTTTCTTGCACATTCAGCCATCTGATACTCAGACTAGAGAGGGCGTGCGGCATCGCTCCCGCAACATCGCATTATCATCCATCTGATATCGGACCGGAGAGGGCGTGCGGTAAATAATACAAATCATGCAAATGAGCAAACTGATACCTAAACCAGTGATTGAACAATGCAATATATCTGACTCAGCTGGTGAGTCTAACTCAGAGGACCACCGAACAATGCAAAGTGTGAGGACTTTCCATGTCATCATGCCACATAGGATCCATTTGGCATATATATTTTCCATATGGAGGTAAGCAAAATCCTACACTTGGTAGAGTATTCTAGAAATCTATAGAGATTTCCCATGGAAGACCTTGGAGTCTTATAGAATTTCTAGGACAGTCCTTGGAAAACTCTAGACATGTAGAGAATTCTAGAAAGGGACTTATTTGTAAATATGTTGGGACTTGTACAATAATTATTATTTACATATTAGTCCCTAAGTGAGTATTATAAATAGAAGGCTATTCATTTGTATAATCATCAAGAAAAATCAATCAAGTTTTCTACATTACTAAAAGCTTCTCTTACCAAATTTCTCTTATCTTCCTTATCCAACATTCTCTTAGAGATGTAGAATTGAAAGGGCTTACTTAAGCTTGCAAGATCGTGAAAGATTCATGAGCGAGTTATCAAGTGCCGCTCGGTATGTTTAGTCGAAGTCTAAGTCCGTGACAACGTGATATCAGAGCCAAGGTTAATACTGAGGGAATGAAAAACGAGGGAGACATCAACGCTGCTAGCACCACCAACGTCCGATAGGATGCTGGAAAAACGCACCAAAAGGGGAGAAATATTCATAAGACGAATGAGGAACTGGTGTCCGACCATACATCAAGCAAAATGCTGACATCCCACTCACCTTTAACCACTGAGACGAGTGATGACGAACATAATGGGCTTCCCATAGACGTCATGCCTGGATTAGAATGGATCGCAAGGGTTGACACGACAAGGCAGGCTGTGGAGATATTCGGGAAACGTTTGAACGAGGTTGATGACAAGTTCAATACTCTTGAAGACTTCACCCTTGAGGAGAATGACGACATCCAAAAGGAGTTGGAGGGGTGCAACCATTCGAAATTGGAGATGAGAGAAACTATCACTTCTTTGGAGTGCAGGCTCATGGAAGCGTTAAGAACGATTGAGACCATGAAGGCCAAGATAGAGACACTCGAGGGAGAGATTGAAGCTGGAGGGTCTGTGGCATCCGTCAAAGAGAAGGAGGCCAAGGTTAAGGCCTCTAAACCATCAATGTTCAAAGGTACTCGTGATGCACAAGAGGTGGAGAATTTCCTCTGGCATTTTAAACATTATTTCAAATGTAACAGGGTGAAGAGCGACGAGAGCAAGATTAACACCGCTGTATTGTACCTCTCGGAGATGGACATTCTATGGGGAAAAGAAAGGAGTCCGAGATGGAGAAGGGGCTTTGCGCATGCAATCGACACATGGGAGAAGTTCTGAGATGAGTTTAAGAGGGCTTTCTTCCCCAATAACGTCATCTATGAGGCGAAACATAAGTTTCGGGAGTTGAAGCAGACGGGAAGTATACGTGCATACGTAAAGGAGTTCACCACTCTTACGCTTCAAATTCCCAACCTCACAGATGAAGATATGTTATTCCACTTCATGGACGGGCTGTAAAATTGGGCCAAGACAGAGCTGGAACACCAACAAGTTAGTACTATTGATGAAGCCATCGTACAGGCTGAAACTTTGTTTGAATTTAGGCATGACAAAGGCAAAGGCAAGGAGACAAGAAGTAGTCATGCCAAAGGTGGGGGAGATCGTGGAAAAATCAAGGAGCAGCAATCGCATCCCAAGTATCATGACACCCACAAGTCCGATGACAGAAAACTTGGATGTCAAGGCTATGCTGAGAGGAAGGCACAAGCCACAAAAGGAGATGGTTGCTACATATGCGGAGGACCACATGGATTCAAGAATTGTCCCGATTTAAAGAGTCTTAGTGCCATGGTTCGTGAACGGAAAGAGCATCCCCAAGGAGAGAGTTTGAGCACAGCACAATTGGGTATGATAGGATTATGTGGTGCTGTTAAGAAACAACCTATCCAACCCGATGAAAATAACAATCAGTACGTGGACCGCACCATCAACAACAAGCCTTCTTGTGCACTGGTGGACACAGGAGCGACCCACAATTTTTTGACTGAGGTCGCAGCAAAAAGACTAGAGTTGAAGCTCGCTCCAATTAACTCTCGTGTCAAGACCGTAAATGCTGAAGTTCAAAATGCTCATGGTATAGCCAATGGCGTTGGTGTCAAATTGGGTAATTGGGAAGGTACGATAAACTTTATAGCCATAATGATGGATATCTTTGATATTGTTCTAGGGAAAGAGTTCTTTAGACGATGTCATACCTTGATCGATCCATACCTCCAACATCTCGTGGTCATGGAGAAAGAAGGAGCTTGCATGGTTCCCACAATAACAATACCACAAGGACATAGCCAAACACAACTATCGGCTATGCAACTTGTAAAGGGGCTCAAGAAGGGGGAGCCCACGTTCATGGAAACCATTGCAAGTTTGGAGGAAGACAAGAGTTCCCAAGAGACGCTACCGCCTTGCATAGAAAAGCTACTCGAAGAGAACAAATATATTATGCCGGACGAGCTGCTAAGGCACTTGCCTCCTAAGCGTGAGGTGGATCATAAGATTGAGTTGGAGCCTGGAACCAAACCACCCGCATACTCCCCATACCGCATGGCTCCGCCTGAGTTGGAAGAGCTAAGGAAGCAATTGAAGGAGTTGCTCGAAGCCTGTCATATCCGCCCGTCCAAAGCACCCTATGGAGTGCCAGTCTTATTTCAAAAGAAGAAAGATGGATCATTATGCTTATGTATAGAATACCGAGAACTCAACAAAGTGACGATAAAGAACAAATATCCTATCTCGCTTATTGCAGACTTGTTCGATAGACTTGGACAAGCCAAGTACTTCACTAAGGTGGACCTTCGAAAGGGTTACTACCAAGTGCATATAGCAGAAGGGGATGAACCAAAGACGACGTGCATGATGAGATATGGAGCCTATGAGTGGTTGACGATGCCCTTCGGCTTGACCAATGCACCTGCTACATTTTGCACACTGATAAATAAGATTTCTCATCCCTACCTTGATCAGTTCATGGTAGTCTACTTGGATGATATAGTCATCCATAGCAACACCTTGGAGGATCATGTAAAGCACTTAAGGAAGGTTTTCTAGGTCTTGCGGGAGAATGAGCTTTACATTAAACGGGAGAAGTGCGAGTTTGCCCAGCCTAAAGTACATTTCTTGGGACATGTCATTAGCCAGGGCCAATTACGCATGGACGAGGCCAAAATGCGAGCTATCCAAGAGTGGGAGGCACCCACAAAGGTGATCTAGCTTAGATCATTCCTTGGACTCGCTAACTATTATCGCAGGTTCATTAGCGGCTATTCAACCAAGGCAGCACCTTTGACTGAGTTGCTAAAGAAGAACAAGTCGTGGGTTTGGACGGAACATTGTCAAAAGGCGTTTGAAGGCCTTAAGGAAGCTGTGATAGAGGAGCTAGTCTTGTCATTACCCGACTTTACCAAGACATTTGAGGTGCATACATATGCATCTGATTATTCCATTGGGGGTGTCTTAATGCAAGATAATCATCCCATATCATTCGAGAGCCGCAAGTTGAATGAGGCAGAACGACGTTACATAGTGCAAGAGAAAGAGATGACTGCCATTGTTCATTGCCTTCGCACAGGGAGACATTACCTACTCGGGTCAAAGTTTGTGGTCAAAACTACAATGTGTCCACTAGCTACTTTCAAATGCAGAAGAAACTTACACAAAAGAAGGATAGGTGGCAAGATTTCTTGGCCGAGTTTGATTACAAGTTAGAGTACAAGCCAGGCAAGGGTAACTTCGTAGCCGATGCCTTGAGCCGAAAGGCCAAACTAGCTGCCATCACTTCAGCAAGTTATGATATTCGTGAAGCCATAAAAGAGGGCATGCAACACGACCCAGAAGTAAAGCAACTTATGGAGTTAGCCACCCAAGGCAAGACAAGACGTTTTTGGGTGGAAGATGGACTATTGCTCACCACAGGAGGAAGGGTTTACGTGCCCAAGTTTGAAAAAATCAGGTGGCAGATTATGAAAGAAAGCCATGACACGTTATGGGCTGGAAACTTGGGCCAACATCGCACAAGGGCCTTGATCGAGTCAATCTACTATTGTCCACAAATGCGTGATGATATTGAATGTTATCTGCAGACCTGTCTAGTGTGCCAACAGGATAAAGTGGAGCAACAGCGACCCAGAAGACTTTTGGAACCACTACCAGTTGCAGAGTGTCCATGGGATAGCGTATCTATAGACTTCATCACTTGCTTACTAAAGTCTGAAGGATATGGGACGATTATGGTCGTGGTGGATAGGTTTTCGAAGTATGCTAGCTTCATGCCAGCCACAATAGGTTGCACCGCTAAAGAGGCTGCCAAACTATTCTTCAAGAATGTGGTGAAGTATTGGGGCCTGCCAAGGCACATCATTAGTGATCGAGACCCACGTTTTACCAGAAACTTTTGGAGAGAATTGTTCGATATGCTTGTCATGGAGCTACATTTATCCATTAGTTTTCACCCACAAACTGATGGACAAACAGAACGGGTCAATGCCTTGTTGGAGTGCTACTTGAGGCACTTTGTGAGTTCTCATCAGAAGGATTGGGCAAGGCCCTTAGAAATAACCCAATTCTCCTATAACTTACAACGGAGCGAGTCTACCAGACGAACACCATTCAAGTTAGCCATTGGCCAACAGCAACAAACTCCACATTCACTACTAGCCACATTCGAGGAACAACTTGACACTGCTAAGTCCTACTTGGACAAGGCAGCAAAGAAGATGAAGAAGTTTGCTGACCACAAGCGTCGTCCCATGGATTATAAAGTTGGGGACATGGTTTTGGTGAAGTTTAACCCAAGGAACTTTAAGACACTACGAGGCATGCACCAGAACTTGGTACGGAAGTATGAAGGGCCATTTAGGATTGTTGCCAAGGTGGGCAAGATCTCATATAAGTTGGAGTTACTAGGTCATCTCAAGGTTCATCTTGTCTTCCATGCCAGCGTGCTCAAGCCATACCATGAAGACCAGGATGACCCTACTTGAGGCCAGTCAAGTAGGGCACCAATTACCATCACCGCCTCACATGATCGGGAGATTGAGGCTATCATTGACTATCAAGCCAGGCAAAAACAAGGGCAAAAGGCTACTTCCATGTTCCTCATCCATTGGAAAGGGCGATCACCAGAGGAAGCCATGTGGGAATGATATGAATACTTATGGCAATTCAAGGACAATATTTGAGAGTTTATGCAGCAGCACTGCGCTGCGGTCGTCACAACATCAGGTGGGGGAAAGTGTGAGGACTTTCCATGTAATCATGCCACGTAGGAGACATTTGACATATATCTTTGCCATATGGAGGCTTACATACGGATCAATCCTACACTTGGTGGAGTATTCTAGAAAGCTATAGTGATTTCCCATGGAAGACCTTGGAGTCTTATGGAATTTCTAGGGAAGTCCTTTGAAAACTCTAGACATGTAGAGAATTCTAGAAAGGGACTTATTTGTAAATATGTGGGGACTTGTACAGTAATTATTATTTGCATATTAGTCCCTAAGTGAGTATTATAAATAGGAGGCCATTCATTTGTATAATTATCAATAAAAATCAATCAAGTTCTCTACATTACTAAAAGCTTCTCTTAGCAAATTTCTCTTATCTTCCTTATCCAACATTCTCTTAGCGATCTAGAGTTGAAAGGTCTTACTTGAGCTTGCAAGATCGTGAAAGATTCATGAGTGAGTTGTCAAGTGCCGTACGGTGTGCTTAGTCGAAGTTTAAGTCCGTGACAAAAGACTCAACAATGCAAGGTAACTGACTCAGATAATGGGTCCAACTTAGAGGACCAACTGAACATAATAACCCTAGCAATTGACAGAAGGGGACATAAGACATAACTTAACTTGAAAGCTTAACATGAACATGAGAATGGACCTCGCCTACAGGTTCTTACAACCATCTTTTGATACTCAGACCCAACTATAGATACTTAGCGTCATCGTTCGCTTTAACTTAAACCCGCTAGCTTAGTATCTTGCCAATGGCTTAAGTATTAGAAGTTTTGGAATCTCTATTAGACTTTAAGAACTCTAAAGCATATACATAAAGGTAGGTGACCATGTTAGGGAATCGCTTCATCATCACCCTTGTTTACCCATAAAAACTTAACACTCATTTTTAGCGTACGTTATTCTCACGTCGCCGTCTTAGCTTCAATTTCTAATTTCACAAGGTGATCAAAACCTCACACATGATCAATATAACATATATAACATAAATTTAAAGGACTAGATAATAATGCCCACGCTGAGGGGTCTCCAACTCGATGTACAACTATGACAACCATCAACACGATATCACACTTTAAATGCCTCATTTGGGCTAGACATAATCTCAACATTAAACTTCAATCAAACATTGTAGTTAAAGCTTAAATATATCTTGAAATATTTCCTCAATACATATAAGGAGTTTTCTGGCTCATTAAACTCACAACGCAAGAATCGTGCTTAAAAGAACGACAGACATGCCACATACCTATTTCCGATGAACTTCTTTTTAGCCAGTTTTCTACTTTAATAACCATACTTTAACCTCCTTAAGCAATTGAACTTATAGGACAACAATAAGATTAGTCTATGAAACAAAATACAGCCAAAATAATTCACCAAATGGCAGTCACGACAACAACAACACATGACCACATC
This sequence comes from Datura stramonium, assembly GCA_018107945.1. Taxonomy (NCBI): domain Eukaryota; kingdom Viridiplantae; phylum Streptophyta; class Magnoliopsida; order Solanales; family Solanaceae; genus Datura; species Datura stramonium. Next base: position 114,356 of record JACEIK010002665.1, read on the forward strand.
AACAACTATAGCCATTTTTTTCTACTAGTATTCACTAGCTTTTGAGGGAGAAAACAAGAGGGAAATTTACCTAAATTATACTGTAATTCTTTACCTAAAAATATAGTATATTTTCAGCCAAAGAATTTTCCAAAAATTCTAAGAAAAACGAGCAAGAACGCAGCTCAAAACAGTCCAATCGGCAACTTACTTAGCTGCCAAATTCCAGCCCTTTTGCTTTCAATTTGAGGGGTTTAAAGAGGTTGAAATCCTTACCTTTACTATTGAATTTAATTCCTAATTCAAGATGGAAATATAAGCAGTAAAACCGGCTCCTAAAATGCAGCAAATCCCCTTCAAATCACTGCCAAAACGAGCTCCAAAGCTCACCTACCACACTTGGCAAAGAATTCTCAACTTTTCTTGTGATTTTCTTGAACTTAGCTTGATGTTTCCTGCTTGTCTTCCATTGTTTTAGCTACTGTAAATGAGAGAGAAATAAGTTCTTAGAAATCAGGTTGAATTTGCTTATGATGGAAATGCCTTTCACAAACAAAAATCTGATTTTTAAGTAATTCGGGCAGTGGAGGCGCTAGGGCGTCATGCTCACGTCACCGCTCGGGGCGTGCTTCGATAAAATGCTGATAAATTTCTAACTCCGAACTCCAATTGAAGAGCGGTTTGATGTTCTGAAAACTTGACTAAAAGACCTTTACTTTGATAGGTTGTGGGGATTCAAATTCATCATAGTTTGGAAGATATGGTCGTTTAAAATTGACCCTTATGAACTTCACATACTATTCTCTTTTCTCTTGGTACATATTTCCCTCCTTCCTACGACCGATATACAACACATAATTCCCTTAACATAGAATTAAAACATCAAATAATTACCAAAATCTTTTTGGGGTATAACATTCTCCTGTCACGCTCCGCCTTGGGGGGTATGACTGGCACCTAGTGCCCTAGAAAGACCTGGACTACTAACTGGTGGGCCGAGGCACATCTGGTGCCTGACTAGCTCTATCTCAGGTTCCTGGAAACAAAGGGCTATATGACGGCTATAAACACAGCCTCCGGCCATCTGGGCCTATAGCCACCTGTACCTGTAATAATAGCTGACCAGAACATACTCAAAATCAGGAACCTATGCGGGCCGACAAGGCCACCATGCGATAGTCATCTGAAGCTTAAACACAAGAATCTTTGTGGGTTACGTGACCGGCAAGGTCACCACTGCGGCAAGTTATGGCCCCACACGACCAACATAAAAACAAGGATACTGAACAGCTATACAAGCGCACGGCTCACACGGCCAGACTCAGCGACCACGAGAGATAAATATACAATCGCAAGCCTCTAGGTAACAATCAGGAAATGATGGAACGGGGCCCCGACCTACCCATCTTGTACATCAAAAGTAATAGGCCCACCTCTGGAAATCAGACTCCGGATGAGGAGCTGATAACTCAATGGCCCATTGGAATCGCGAGGGATCGCCTCCTCGTCTATGAGTACTGCGGGCAAGTAATGCGGCGCTCACTTGGGCGTCGATACCGCTAGTGCGAGTATGCAAAGCAACTGAAATAACATAACTGAAACAACTGAATATAGATAGCATATCTAGCAAATACGTATGCGAGGAGATGGCGAATGCGAAGAGGCGAGGTAGGCGGAATCATGCTTTGCAATGCTTGATAAAGCGGAGCGTGCTGTGCTTGACGACCTCTTGTCCTAGTAGCTAGTATATAACACATAAATAGATATACAAGTAGCAATAAAGAGCCAATACCAAACCCCATAAGCCGGATGGCACCAAACAAACAAACAATCTATATACCCACACGGTCAAAACACTGCCAAAAAATAAGTCACTCCACTCATCACGCTCCGGAGCTCTCTACCGGCCCCACAGGCTCCGGCTCGGGCCATAGCCTCGATATAAATAGCCGTGTCTGGGTCGGAGGACTCCTGTGTGTGATAGCGAGATGGTGCGGTTCCCCGGACACAACTCAACGAGGGCTATGCGAGAAGCCGGAGCTACACTGTAATAGCTGGCATGTACGAGACGTGCTCCAGTTAAGTGCAGTTTCCGGACACAACTCCAACAGGAGCTATTGGCCCCGAAATCGGAGCTGCACCTGTAATGATAATCAGACTGCTATGGGGAAAGATTCATCCCATCTTTGTCAAGATGGGGACGGCATACTCACTCCTTGGGTAGCGTAAACCCACCAGCTGGTGGGCGACACGGTTACCAACCCGGGGGCGCGAGGATGCTCAATAAGGGCCCTCACGCCACAGCAAGTCTCAGCAAGCAAATAGCACATATAAATAGCAAACATGTATAACTGAAAAAGACTATCTGGAATCTGATTTCTTATTCTGTCTCTTCTGTACCTATCTTGATTCTTTGCGGTGCTATACGGTGCGAAATCTTTCTTTGGTGTTGATATCATGGCAATATCTCATCTGTACGAATGGCTAGTCTATAGCCACAAAACTATCTGTCTATCTGGTTTTACTTTACTAGCTTATATTCTGAAAATCTGTTTCTTTTTATTCTACAACATGCTTGCTAATCATACAATAAGCTATGCGGCTGGAATACTAACTCGCCCTTTGGCGCATGCTTTTCTAACTTTCGAGACTGATCACGATACGACAATGCAGAGCGGAGATCTACTAGACTTACTCAATTCTCAACATTCAACTCCGAGAACTCAATTACGGAGTTTACTATATTCACAAGCTAAGACTTACTAACTTGAAGAACAACTTCACATACCTTAACCTCGAGTTATCGTGTCGGACGAGGCTCGGTCGATCTCCAACTATTTCTCCCAACTGCATTCATATAGACATCAATTAGCACTAAATACAACGTTATTCTGAAGGACGACGTCACTTTCGATATAATTATAGCCTAACTTAGGCTTATCGAAAGATGGTCGAAAACTTGCTATTTTTCAGAAGTCCAAAACGGAGAAGTATTCACTTTACGGCTAGGAGTACATAGACACTAGTTTGGAGCAATTCTACTTACCTTGGCCCGGTAGCTCGACGATTCGTCGGTTGTATTTCACGAAACAAAATCCGTAGGAATTCTCCCTGCTGCTAAATACCTCGGTACCTGAGGTTAATTTGAGTTTAGACTACGTTTGGCAGCGTAATCAAACGAATATATAATCTTTCCCTCGTCTTCTCTCTGATTCCCTGCGTTTTCTGGAAATTAAAATGAATAATGGCCAATTAAAACCGAAGTGGGGCTTTATATACTTGGGCCTGGACAGGCCCAACGTGTCACGGAGCCAATGCGGTGGCCCCGCCTCCGTGACACGGCGCCATCNTTCGATTCCTCTGTGTTATGGTTGGAAATTTTGCATATGCATAGTGTTTTGAGTTGATATGATGAGGGAGGGGTTAGAAAATTTGATTTTAATATGAAATTGTGATTATTGTAAGTTTCCTAATGTTATTCCGATTGAAGCGTCGAAGTAGATTGTTTTGTTTTATTTTGTTTTTGCCTGAGTACATGCAAAAGTTCTAAGTTAAGGGTGTTGATGTGCCGTGATTTTACGACACTTTTGACGCTTAAAACAAATAAATTATGCACATTCTAGGTATGTTTATATGGTTATAAGGTATTTTGTGTTTAATGTGCAGGAAAACAGGTTTGGAAGTGAATTTGAACAAATTGATGTTGAAAACCACTTAAAGGTGACTGCCAGGCACTTAACGAGTCGTTGGCAGGATACACGACCCGTCACTTGAGGCTTGGGCAAAAAGATGAAGTTTGGAAAATACAAGGCAGTGTACTTGACGAGTTGGAGGAACGACTCGTTACATCTGGTAACAAGTTGTGAGGTCAACCATTAGGCTTTGAAGAGAAAATTTAAACCAAGTGTACAATGAAGTTGACAATAGACATCATGAGTCTTCACATGAAGGAACGACTCATTGGAAAGCCACTGGAACTATCCGTGAAGTGCACTGGATTTTTGTAGGAGTCTGTCCACGAGGGACCTAACGACTCGTGCTTAGGAACGAAGAATCGTTAGGTGACCCGTTGCCAATCCCGGGTAGGTTGCTAAGGACGACTGTTTTAAGAAAAGAACAATTCGTCAGAAGGCCTAACGACCCGTCACCTAGCCCGTTGCCACTGCCGACTAGGTTTTCAGTTTTATTTAGGAAAAGGATTCCTTGGAACTATAAATACCCAACTTAGGTTTAATTTTAAGGGACGATTTTGAGAGAGGATCTGGAACGATAATTAGAGATTATTCTTGAGAGAAATTTTTGCACTATTTTTCTTGATTCCAGAAATGAAAGCAACATTGGAATTTTATTCAATCTATGTGGTTTTTATTCTACAATAATTTGTAAGTTACAATTATGATTTCTTTAATATATTGTGATTGTGATAACATAAACATGAGTAGCTAAACCCATAAACTAGATTTGTGGGAACCAAGATGAATTAATACACATAGGTAAAAATACTTAGCGATTCTTGAACGGGGTTTTATGCATGTATTGTTTTTCCCTTCTTTTTGATTGATTCTTGACAGTTGCAAATTTTAAGACTTGCCTTATTCTTACTTATCGGATGTGGAGGTAAAGAATGGGAAAAGGGATTAAGAACGGAGATTTTATGCTATCAACCCTCATCTAAAAGCTTTAACTTGTCCGGAGATAGCTAAACCGATATTAAGGGTGAGGGTCAACTAAAGTACACCCGTATACAGACCAAGTTACGTGGTGAAAATCCTCTAGATAGGGGACCAACCATTTAGGTGAACTTAACTTACCAATATTGCATGTTAAACACCGGAATAGATCACTAGTGTATAAGCCTTGTGGTTATGAAATCTTGGGGAACAGAATCCTAGCCTAGTCATAAATTTAATACAAACCAAATTTGATACAAGCACTCATTATTTTTACTTTTGTTTACTGTTCTATATTTTCCCCCCTTTGAAAATAAGTAAATCAATAGTAATAGTTATTTGCATTAACCTAAGTTCTTACCATATTCCCTATGGGATCAACCTCAACCTTTGTTGGGTTCTATATTTGACAATCGACCGCTTATATCTCAATTGCGAGATGTAATTTGGGCGACATCATCTGTCATTTTTTCAAATTGTATTTTTCAAAGTCCCAAACATAAGATTGATTTGCATTATAAGTATAATTTTTTTCAACACGTAATTATTTATTAAAAGATAAAATTTTAATTTATTTTGAATTTTTAAATATTAATTTTTT
>JACEIK010002665.1:165055-175580 GCA_018107945.1 Datura stramonium
GAAAGATAAAATTAATTATTAAATTAAAATAAATGAATAAATTTATTTTTTTTTCTTAACGAATATGTAAATTTTATTGTTACAAATAAAATAAAACCGTGGTTGAGATGGAAAGCCAAATGCAACGAATGAGATACTACATACAGGGTTGATTCCCTAGCGGGGCCGGCTAAGGTGGGACCAACTCAAAGCTCATCACGCGCCCACATCTTCTCATCTCAATACAATTCAATATAACACATACATACAGTACTAATATATTCCTCTCGGTCTCTTTCTTTCTCTCTCCTTCGCTTTGCGAACTCCAGGGGCAGCTCCGAGAGAACACAAAGCAGGACCCTGAACCCTAGCTCACCGCCTTGTTTCCTCCGTATTGGTAAGTCCTTAGGTTTTCTATGTTCAATTTCTGATTTCATCAATTTCCGGTGGATCTTTAGACTTCAAGGAAACTGGAAAGAAACTGAATTTTTGTTTGTTAAAAGAGGTAAAACATGATACCGCTAGAACTGGATAATTATAATTTACTTTGGAGAGTGTAAAAGAATATAGCTAGTGGATGCGATTGCGCTTTTGTGACATTTAGCGAAAAGTTTTGATCTTCAGTAAATAGTGTTATACAAGGGGAATCGTACGCGAGCCCTAATTCCTGTGTGCTACAGTTGGTTTTTATTATTTGTTGTGCTGGAATTTGAGCTTTATAACTATAATTCAGCTGACTAGAATTGGATCATGAGTTAAGCAAACTGAGAACTTGATTTATACCTGTGGATGACTTCGTGTTAAGTGATATAAACAACTTTTACATACTTTTGACGCTGATGTGGTGTTTAGAAATGAAATTTTGACTTAGGTTACAAGTTTGAACCCTGCGCCAAGCGAACTAAATGTAATATTTAAGTGGAGAGGGTAGAGGGCTGGGTAGAGTGCCAATCATCCTTTAGTTTCAAAGTCTTGGTCATAGAGGAAAGGTCAAACAGAGAAAGATCAATTGTAGTTCTCTTTGGTTGGGTTTGTTTCCTAGGTGATTGTTCTTCTTCCCTCCTTTTATGTTAGTTAGTCTGACCATGTGAATTTGCAGGTGGCTACAATGTCGACTCCAGCTAGAAAGAGGTTGATGAGGGATTTCAAGAGGTTGCAGCAGGACCCACCTGCTGGTATTAGTGGTGCACCTCAAGACAACAACATTATGCTTTGGAATGCTGTGATTTTTGGGTGAGTTGTGTAACTAAAATGCGTTAAATATGTGTTTGATGTCGGTTTGGGGCAGTTTTTTTTTTTGTATGGTTTGAATAATCTTCTTTCTGGTTTCTCTTCATTTTGGTGTAACTTGCAGTCCTGATGACACTCCTTGGGATGGAGGTGAGTTATCCTTGCATTCGGTTGTTACTGCAGAATGGCAGAAGAATGTTAAAGGCTTAAAGCATAGTAGTTGGCGCACATCCACTGTTTATGCTTTGCTTTCTATACAATGCTGTTTAATCATCTCAGTCTCTCTTTTCTGTTATCTGAAATTCTGAATAATCATTTTGGAGATTCTCACCCCTCATCCCCTCCATGGACACTCCTTCCAAAAGAAAAAGTAGTGATGAATGTTGGAATCGTCAGAAGGAGGTGATGCGTATTCTAGTGTTATACATGCTTGAGTCCTTTCTCTGATCTTCCCAGTCCAAGCATTCCCAGTCATAGCTTTTCCATGTCACTCTTGTCTTGTAATCTCTTGTCAGTGTATTTACTCTATGCCAAAAAGTAAAAATTGTTGGTGTTAGCAAGTACTTCCTGTAGCTTTTGTTACTTTAGACATCTTTTGACATAATATGAATATTTTTTTTTTCCAAATTTCTTTAGTGTTGACATGAGTTAACTAGTTCATTTGTAACTATATTATTTGAGAACATCAGGTACGTTCAAGTTGACTCTTCAATTCTCTGAGGATTACCCCAATAAGCCACCAACAGTGCGGTTTGTTTCTCGCATGTTTCATCCTAATAGTAAGTTTGGAGTCTAAGATTTGATTTTTATTTGTTAATCAGAGAATAGGAAAAGTCAATTTTAAGTTTGGAACTTTCCTTTTGGTTTTTTCCAGTTTATGCAGATGGAAGTATATGTTTGGATATTCTTCAAAATCAATGGAGTCCAATATATGATGTTGCAGCTATACTTACATCCATTCAGGTATAGAGCTGTAATTGTTTTTTGGATGTCACATTCTTTCAGTTATCCATGTCTGTGTCCTGTGTTTGACTTAAAAGCCAATGGTTGAAAGCATTGCTAAATGGAAACTATGTCTTGCAAAAGTAGGTTCTTGTTCCTCATTCTATAGAGTCAGAGATTTCATCCTTGTGACAGCTTGACTTCCCTTTGTTTTAGTTTTGAGCTACATAGTTACATTTGCATTTTGTATCTCGCATTTGACCTCTGAATCTGTTCATTTATGATGATGAAGCAATTGCTAAGAGATCAGATTGAAGTGATTCTGAAAGATTGTTTGATCTGGGAATCTTTGAGAAGACTGTTGTTTCTCAAGCATTTTTTTTGCCTAGAGCGAGGTTTCTATTTCTAGATTGTCTAGAAAGGTAAGGCCATGGTCCAAAGACTCAGTCAGACAAAATATTATCACAGTCAAGTACTTTCTCCCCTTCATGTGTTATGAATTTGGAGTGTGGGCTCTCCATGTATTGATAATTGGCATTTAGAAGATAGAATGAGAGAGTTGTTCCATTGTGTACATTCACGTTGGAGTGTATGAGTCTCTTTATTGAGCTGACAAGTTGCATGAAGAGATGGAAGGGCAGAAGTGCTCCATGGAGTATGGGAGTTTGTGGATTTGTCTTTAACTTTTAAACTTAGTGATTATAAATAGATATTTAAAACCAAAGGAGACTTTGAAGAGAAATGCTGAAGGCTACATGGAAGAGTTAGTTTCTGAAACTTTTACCCTAAAGGAGAGTGTTTACCATGAAAAAACTTCTTCTCTTGTTCCATCAAGGGATGGATAACATTTGGAACACTAGGCTAACACAACTTTTCTTAGCGGAAGCTGTATGAAATGAGGATTTTAATGAAGTGGGTAAACACATCATGAGTGCAAACTTAACAAATCAGTATGGGGCTTAAACAAGCCCCTTCATGTTATTGATGACTATCACAAGTATATACATTATGAGTCTAAGCGTTGTTGACTTGGAGCCTCTTAATGTGAGAGACATAGTGAATAGGATGATATAGTCATTGATCATATTTTACGTTGATGTTACTGATTGCTAATCCTTTGGCTAAAGAGAGTTAAGCTACTCACTGTGTTCCATTTTATGTAACAAACTTTCTTTTTTAATCTGTCAAAAAAAGAACGGCACATATTTCTTTTTGGAAACTATTTCATCTTAGCATCGTTATTTTACTCTTGATGACACGACTTGTTGGCGCCCCTTGATGTAAAAGTTCATTCTTTTATCAAGAAAAAATGAAAATAAGTTTGGAACTCTTACCATCACTTATTTAGAAGGATAATTTTGTTACTTTGCATATATTTGGCTTATGTGTCAACGTACTTATATAATTTCTAAAATACATGCTCAGTCAATTACCTTCACATAAAATGGAATTGGAGGTATTATAGTTTTTAAAGGACCTGCTTAAGAATGCAAATGTGTTAGAGACTTAAAGAGTCTTTTGATGTCTTTGGTTAGTGGAAAGCAGTAGCAGATGGAGCTTACAAACTACGAGTTCCACTGACCAAAATTTTTATATGGAGCATAGATGTATATGAAAAGCTACTAGAATTTTAATGAATATAAAATTTTGAATCTGTAATTTTATAAGTATAATGTTCAATACTGAGGACCTTGAAAGGTTGAATCGAAGTGTCATCGGAATATGGCTTGCATATTGTTGTTGTAACGCTAATTACCTTCCTTATGTTCAAGTTTGTGTTAGTTGATGCTTGTCATGTGTATACTGGCTGTAATGCCTCATTATTTTCTCTGATTAAATATTGTTTAAACTCATGATAATGTCGAGTTTTGCGGCTGAGACTTTGATTATCTCGGGTAAGGCACAAGAGAAATTACTTGAGGTGATGGTTTTTATGTCACTGGGAAGATAAAAGCTTTCTAGGGGTTATTGTTCTATTTGTCTTGGTTAGAAAGGATAATATACTTGGTGTACATGTTTGAAACATGTTGGATCCATGTTGATAGGAATTGTAATATCTGTGATGATAGATAGAATTCATACCTTGAAATGGTGTCTTCCTATGGGTCAGTGTTGGTATTTTTCATTGGAACTTGATGGATTGTTATGTACGAGCCATTCGATACTTGACTATGTTAGTAATGTGGTCACTATGGAGTCTTGTGTCTTTTCTAAAATGATCTTTCACTAAAACTAAAAAATTTTAAATATTATTTTCTCAACTTTAAATTAACAACGTCCAAGTGAAAAATGTTGGAATTGGAGATTACATTGATTGGTTGTTGACTGAAAAGGGTGGTAAGCTTGCCTAACTTCTAGTTGAAATTATGTGCATAGATAAGTGAGACCCGAGTAATTATTGGCCTGAAGCTTCTCTATAAATACAGACTAACTTCCCTTCCTTAGCTATAGTAAGAAAAACCCCAAGCATATTTTGCTTCCTTTAATACATAGTTAAGGGGGTGTGACAACTCATCTGTGTTAGTTCTCCCAGTATTGAGAGAGTGTGGTAATTAGCGGTTGTGCAAGTTCCCGCTTAATTGTCGATTACTTCAGCTGCTGGATCATGGAGAGAAACGGTATGTTTGTTTAACCTTAACTCAAGATTATGCTTGTATTTGTGTCAGTCACTTCTAGGATCGTAATAAATTCCGTACGAGTTATGATTTATGTAAGTAATATTCTGCATGAAAATGTTTATTCAATCCCTAACTACTGGTGTTTGACTTAACAAGATTCCCTCTCACCGCCCATATCCACCCCAAAAAAATAGTAGAAAAAACATAGAATTGTGTATGATGTTGGTAGTTGAATATAGATTGTTTTATGACAAGTACATCCAATAGTGAGATGATCGATCTCGAGTATATTTGGATGTTGACTAGTTTGAAGTTGATCTTGGTTGAGTAAAAATGGTATTGGACCTATGTCTTAATGTATGCAATTCAAGGCATAGATACTGAAGCAGAAGTAGAAATTGTTATTACATGGATGATACGCATAAAACACTTGACATATTATCCCCCTACTTTGCTGGATTCTTGATTGAAGCTTTGGGTCAAACAATTATTGCTTAATTAATAACCTTAAGTGAGGATATGACTTGAGGTTTTCCGCTCCTTGGTTTCAAGCATTTCAATTCTGCTGTACTGCAGCAAGGAGAGGGCGCTGTTAGCTAAATTTGCTCACAAAGATCCTGCTTGGAATTTGTTAATTAATTTGGACTGTTCCTTGCTGGGTAAACGGAGAGGAGACGGGGCGATAGCGTCCCTGGATTATCCATAAAGCGAGTCAAGAGAATTAGCCTGAGCTGTTTATTATATCCTACTGGGGATATACATGTATAGAGGAATATGAAGGCTTGAATGATACTATGGGCTTTTTTGTACTTATCCACTAATAAAAATATTATAAAAAAGAAAACTATGGGTTTCTTGTTTGCGAATGACTGACACTCTTATTATTGCAGTCGTTGCTGTGTGATCCAAACCCCAACTCACCTGCAAATTCAGAAGCAGCTCGGATGTTCAGTGAGAATAAAAGGGAGTACAATCGCAGAGTGAGAGAAATTGTTGAGCAGAGCTGGACTGCAGACTGATTCTATGGACGAAAGATGTCACTGCATACCTCAGATCAAGAGCACCATGGCTCATCTATGTTATATTTACGGATTGAAACCTATTTGAAATTTTATTTTAATGGAACACATTTATTTTTTTCCTAGTATTCTGGCTTGGTTCTATTTGCCTAATTGTCAGTTGCTGCATTGCATTGACAAGCTCTTGTAAAATATGGATGTGCGTTTTGGTTTAGAAATGCAAGGAATTTCCCATGCGCAAGGGAATTGGTTTTCATAATACTTATTTTGCTCTACCTTGAAATTTTGAGTAGTGGTAAGCCGACTTAAATGAAGCAAGACTGGTGATCGGGATCTTTAACGTTTTTATCCAGGAATTTAAAAAACGTAGGACTCTCCTAGCTGTGACCTTTTGTAACCATCACTGGTTATACTCTGTTTAAATACTGTATCTACGTGATTATACCGGCTAAAATCTAAAAAGAATTAAGCCGTTATGCACGGAGCAACACTGGTGATTGGGATCTTCAACATTTTTAGCCAGGAGGTTAAAAAAAATAAAAGAAAAAAGAAGGCACTCCGACAAGTAAACTTTTGTAGCCATCGCTGGTGTATGCTCTGTGTATAAATACTGTATATACACTGATTATACTGGCTAAAATCTGAAAAAGAAATTAGTTATTTTCGTTGTGGACTTTATTGGGTTATTTTGTATTGTGGTAATCTTTAATCAAAGGCGTAATTATCAAGAGATGATAGTTCTAGCAAATAGAAAAAAGTAATAATATATAATATATAGCAGTGATAGAGATTTATGCATGTAACGAAGCAATATCATCGCACTCGAGGATGTTGGGCAGTAAGATTCAGAACCAGACACAAATTCAAACAACCTTTCGTTGATTTCAAACTAATTGTTACAAAGAAGAAGAACACTTGATTTGGAGTGAAAAAAGTCGAACTATGGGAGGCAAAGATGCCCAGGAATCAGGATATCACTTAGATAATGAATCAAAAGCTAATTCAATATACTCTAATCCAGATGACAATATCACAATGTCTATACAGCGGGTATAATCACTTCGAAATAGTATTCAACTGCAAGAGCATATAAAGCTGTTGAGTAAAAAGAACACACTGTATGTCTCGCATGAATTCCAGTATGAACGAATAGACTAGATGGCTGTATAATGGCTTCGGTAATTTTTTTTTTTTTTGAATAAACAGATAAACACACCAAATCCAATATTGGAACGCACACTCCAGATTCAAACACTTCCACCTTGGCCTCTGATATGATTTAAAAACAAAAGCTTCCTGCCAAAAACTTCAGGTGCTGATCACTTCTGTTTGTGCAGTATCCTGCATAATTGTTTTACAGCAGTCAGTACAATTAAATGCAATATAAAAAGGTATAAGTATACAACTGGAAATAATCAATCTGTGAGACAAGGCTTCCGTAGCTCGATCACTGGAAATACAACTTATCAAAACGAAAAACCATATTTTGCCCCTTACCACATTTTCTTTGTCTTCTTCAAGGACATTCTCTGAAGTGCAGGCACTAACAGGCCCTGTAAAAGCAAAAAAATAGTAGTAACTAACTTTTAGCTCAAACAGCTGAATGATTTTTAACCAAGGAAGGTACACTCATAACTACCTTCTCCTTGAGCAGTTCTCTTTCCCTGTCTTTTCATCTTATTATCCTTACTTGGTTCTGGCTTAACAGGTTTTTGAAGTTTCTCTTTTGTGATACGACCTCCAGCCTTTTGTGATGCAGATTTTGCAGTTGCAGCAATTTTGTTTACAGAATTCCTGGTCCTACGAGTGCTTCCTATCTTTGAAGACTTCTCCTTGGTTGGTTCTTTCACTTGTTTAGTTTCGGTAGAGTCTTTGTTCAAGACTTTGGTTTGCAGACTCTCAGTGTTTGTAACAGAGGAAGAGCTATGTACTTGGTCATCAGATGAACGTGTCCCATCTTTAGGCACATGAGAGCAAGTCTCAGAAACTTGCAACTGCTCAGAATTTTGGAGAATACTATAGCTGTCAAATAATTGCTTCACAGGCTCCTCAAGTTCAACAAGGGGATGTCGTTGCACATAAGATTTCAGCTCATCTCTCAGACGTTGAAGAGGCTGGAGTGAAAGCAAAAAAGAGGCAACTACTTTCAATCATATTGGTTCAATTAACCTACAAGAGACAAATTGTTTCTGAAAACTGTGATTTTGTAACACGCATTGAATGCAAGGTAGGCAAGCAATGAGCTTATTAACTGAAATCAACAATTTGATTTTTAAAATATAGTTTTTGCTAAACGAAGGAAATGAGGGAACTAGTAGAATATTGAAATCTGTAGCACTAAGTCACTACCAAATCTTCAGAGATTGTACTGTGGTTGAAAGGCATATCAACTAAAGGTATCAGCTAAAGGTGTCACAGGAATATTTCAATGAGCTCACTATTTCTTCAATGAAGTGATAAATTCATGTGGGAGAAGATACAGTATCACACCTCAGAGCCAGCCTCCAAAGCAAGTTTGAAAAAGCCAAGAGAAATTGAATGCTTAGCAGCAGATTCAGAAAGCTTAATCTGTGATAGCCAATAGGAAGCTGAGGATACAAGGTCATACTTCCTTCTATTTGAGGACTTCGAAACATTTGAAAGTGGTGTATCCGATTTTCCTTGGTTACTAGAAGATCTCTTTGCTCTAGTCTCCGAAATGGTTTCGCAGATTTTCCTTGGTTCCTTGGTTATAGTGCCAACTGGTCTAGAAGCCGGGCTGGCAATTGACTTGGAGGGAACAGACAGCCTTCTTGGAGGCTTCGCCAATTTTTCCTTCCCGGAGAGAGGGAGAGCAGCAATACTCTTACTGACACTTGATGCAGGTCTTACCCTGAAAGGAAAAAATGAAGCAGAGAATAATTTTAGTACAGAATCACGGGACAAATAGTAAGGATTAGCAATTCAAATAAAAATAAGAAGACTTGGACGAAGCTGCGTCTTTTGACAACCTTTGTCTGATGCAGATCTCATTAGTTCACTTTGTTTAGAAGTCATTGGCCGTAGCTCTTAAAAATTATGTCTTATTTCTTGCTATAAGTACCAAAATGGATACAAGAAGCTAAACTCTTTTTGTTTCAAGTCCTTAAAATGAAATGCAGAAACTTTGGCACACTAAAAGGGAAAGCAAGTTAATACATCATCACCAGTCAAATGAGAGGTGAGCAGAGAGTAGCACCTACCAATATAAACAGAAACTTAAAAAATTCAAGCAAAAACTGTTGTTCAAATTTGGCTCAGTGATGAAGCATCTACTGATTATGTAAGCCACATATAGGTCAGAAAAATTTCTTCCTAGTAAGTTGCAGTACCATAAAAATGGAAACTTAACAAAACAGGCTATCAAGGTTGAAAACTATTCACTGAATAATATAACAGGCAAATCAGCCAACAACAATCATTGGATCAATAAGATTTCACCTTATTTCACATGGAAGAAGGTTCTGTCTGCAACTTAATTGAGTCATTTCTATTTCCAAGAAGTACCATATAACAAGTGATATCCTAAATTGTTAAACCCCACGGAAACAGTAAAAGACCAGAAAAAAAGTCCACTCAATTATATATCTGCATACAGCGCAATTTCAATCCGAAATTCATCTTATGGATAATCTAATCATTATATACGCATACCAGATATCTAAATTAAGAAAATACAGATTGACGGAGATAAACAGAGATCAAAGACCTTGCAGAAGCCGAAGAGTTGGAGGAATCAGTCAGAGGCGGCTTCTCCTCCTTCGATTTAGAGGCCGATCGCAATGGATACCGCAGAAGCTTTGATGATGATTGCCTAGCCTTGACTGCAAAAGAAAAATTCAAACACTTGTACATATAGACATAAAGAAATATATAATCAATCATAGATTTTGCTGTATAAAGCACAGAGAATTTGACAGAGCGATACCAGAAACAGAGGATTGATCTTTAGCGGAATCCTCCATGATGAATTCTAGGGTTTCAATAGACAAAACAATGGTATGTGAAGATGAATGTTACAAAACTGAAGAAATTGTTGCTTATATACAGCGTCCGAGCGGGAAATGTGAGAACTGCTTCAAAATCAAATCCGAAGTCGGGAATAATTTTTTTAAAAAAAGTTGGGAATATTGGAACGGCTCTTTGGGTTGGGCCCATCTTGTGGGCCCATTAAGGTTTGCAATTTGGGTTTTCAAATTTTGAACAATTTCTTACCGTTGATGCAAATTGCCCAAGGTGATTAGCACAAATGCTTTTTTGGATGGTATTTAGCTTTTATCTTTTAAATTTATAATTTTTAATTTTAATTTTTTAAGTTTATGATCTTCAATTTTTACCTTTTGACATTTAAATGACAAAAAAAATTCAACGGTGCCCCTAACAAAAAATAAAATAAAATCGCAAGATTTTAGGTTTTTGCCCAAATTATTTCTTAAGGCATAAATTCACACAGGTACATGATTCCAGGCATAAGTTAAATAACATGAACTTGTGCCTTGAACATAAGTTTAGTAGCTCAAACTTGTGCCCAAGGGGCTTCTCAATAGCATGAACTTGTGCTTTGGGGCAGAAATGTATGTAATTGAACCTTTACTTACTGAACTTGTACCTTGGGGTAGAAATCTTGCTTACTAAACTTGTGTATTGAAAGAGCTAATCTATGCCTTGCGAATTTTGTTTATTTTATAAATTTTAAAAAAATATTATGGGTATTTTTAT
>JACEIK010002666.1:0-14426 GCA_018107945.1 Datura stramonium
AGATGAATATGTCAAACTCACTTTTTTCTCATTCTCATTAATTGCTGAAGAAAAGGAGCTGATTCAGAATGAGCCAGCTAGGTCCATTACTACATGGGAGGCTCTTTTCAAAAAGTTTATAAACAGGCTTTTCTCATTAAGAAAAATGATGGAGTTGAGAGGAACGATCTTAGAATTTGTACACAGAGATGGTGAGACCCTAGCTAAGTCTTGGGAAAGATACAAGGGATACTTAAGACATTGCCCGCACCATATGCAGCTAAAGGAGATTATTAGGCATAATTTCATAGAAGGGCTAAAGCCCGAGTCTAAGATCTTACCTGACGCTACCACACAGGGGAAAATTTTATCAAAAAGCTATAATGAGATAGAGGCTCTATTGAATCTCATGTCAGCTGGGAGCAAGATTATCAGGATTCGAGCAGAGGCTTTACAACATCCAAGGTCCTAGGGAAGCTTGAGGTTGATGGTGTAGCAGCAATGAAGGAAGATATTAGCCAATTGGTAAATGTAATCAACAAGATAGTGACCACACCAGTTGCTAGCCAAGATCATCAGGTTCAGCAAATTTAGACTCTGCCGCCATTATATGAGGCATGTGGAGAAGGCCATACATACACAGGTTGTCCACTAAATCCAGAGTCTATTTATTTTGTGGGTCAACAAAGTCTTCGTAGAGGTTTTGCAGGAAATGTGTACAATCAGGGGTAAAGGAATGCAACAAATCCTGCCTAGGGAGGAAATCAAAACTTTCAGAGGCCCCTGAACAACTTTCAAAGACCTTAGGGCCAGCAGTATGGCAGTTCTTTAGAGGATATTATGAAGTAATGGATGGTTCAATAGACTCAGGTATTTAATGAGATGTATAAGTCAATCCACGAGTTGGAAAAGCATATGGGGAAATTGGCCCTTCAGCAGACTAATAGACCATAAGGGGCACTTCCAAGCAATACTGAGAAGACCAAGGAGAACAACAATGAGATTTCATTATGCAATGGAAAGGAGCTAGGTAAAGTGATACCCAAAGATAAGAAAATAGATCCAGAACAAGTTGTGAAGTCTAAGCGTGAGGTTGGTGACTCAAGTAATTCACAGCAAAAAGTGATAGAAGCCAGACCACCTCTTCCATTTCCACAGAGATTCAAAAAGTAGAAGGAGGATACAACCTGTAAGAAGTTTCTTGATGTGTTGAAGTAGATACATATGAATCTACCATTGGTAGAGTTGTTTCAGGAGGTTCTGAAATATGCCAGGTATATGAAGGCTATTGTAGCAAACAAGAGAAGGCTCACTGAATTTGAGACTATAGCTCTTATGGAGGAGTGCAGTTTTGGGGTGTAGAACAAGATTCCGAAGAAGCTAAAAGATCATGAGAGCTTCACTATTCTAGTGGTCATAGGGAGCAGAGAAGTTGGTTCAGCAATATGTGATCGAGGTGCAAGCCTTGATCTGATGCATACATCGTTGTTTAGAACTTTAGGATTAGGTGTATCATGCCCTGCCACAGTGACATTGCAGCTAGCATACAGGTCCGTTGCTTATCTTGATGGTGTCATTGAAGATGCATTGATCAAAGTGGGACCATTCATATTATAAGTGGACTTCATAATCCTGAACTAAGAATCTAATGTTGTTGTTCCCCTTATTTGGGAAGAGGATAGACATCATAGATGTAGTGATAAAGGTGAAATTGAGCAACATGTGAAGGACTGTGGATGGCCAAGAGGTAGACTTTTATGTGTTTAGGGTAGCAAGGTTGCCACTTCACTATGAGGACTTTAAAATAAGCACAAAGGTGGATCCTGGAGGATCTAAGCATGCAGTTGAACAATAGGTGTTTCAAGTTAATTCAATAGTCAGTCAGGGTACAAATCATCTTACTCAGTGAAGAAGTGAGAAATCTTTCATCATGTCACAATGCTAAGTGGAATTACATGGGAGGCAACCCGTGAATGTCGTTCCACGATTATAAATAAGGTGCTTGATGGGAGGCAACTCATCTTTCTAACATTTTTTGTTTTATAGAGACGAACAGGGATTTTTAGGTGAAAGAGCGGGAAAAAGAAGCTGGAAAATTTTTATGTCTACAGATAGATACCTAGCATGGGGCACTAGGTATTGAACTTCAAAAGAAAAAATTTTGATTGGTGCTATGTGTGGCGTGCCGCACCACACCCAACTTGCTAAGAAAAAAAATCTATGTATGTAGTGAGATAGGTGGCGCGCCGCGCCCAGGTGCTTGATGGGCAAAAATATTTTGAGTCCATGGGTCAAATTTGACTCAAGAACACTATAATTAACAAGAAACCATGACCCGTACCTTTATTTTAAATTTCCATTCATCCTCTCTCTCTAAAAAGTCAAAAGGAAAAAAGTTTTCTCTCTTCTGTCTTAGGCCGTAACTCTCCCTCTCCCTATCCCCCATTATTGTCTTCTCCAAAATGCTTGGTGAAGCTAACTTTCTCAGCTCAAGTAAGTAATTTTCTTCTCTCCTTTGTATTTAATGTTATAAGCATGCTCCCATTATCCTTCTTCCCCAAGTTAATAAACCCAAAATCACCATTGTTGGGTGAATTTCTTGAAACTTCATAATGTGGATTTCCATGGCCTAAATCTCATTTGTTCTTCCGTAATATTGCTATATCCTTTTTTGGTTGCTTGTTTTTGGTTGAATTTTGTGAATCTAAGTTGTGGGTACTATAAAGGTGATGAATGGGTGATAGAATGACTTCATGAAAATAGTGAATTTGGAGCACTTTTGTAGAGAAAGAAATTTCTTAGTTGATGTGATTTTTGAATTGTGAAAATAATGGGTTATTGAAAAATTCATGTTAATTCATTGTGGAAAGTAGTAAAAGTTATGTTAATTTTTTATTGAATTTATTGTGAAACTTCCATATTTGGGTTGTGTAAATTGAGAATAATAATTGGGAAAGTGAAAGGAACGGCTAAATTGAAGCACTCTTGAAAAGAAAATTAAGAGAGGTGTGAGGAAAATCATGAATATGACTTGAAATTGCAAAGTTGGTGACTAATTTGGATTGATGAGATTTGCCATGACAATGGGGGAAGTCTGAGTACCCTATTTGAAAAATTCTCACAAGTTGCTAGCGAACTAAGTGTTGGCTTGTTTTTCAACTCTTACACCTAGTTAGCTAGCCTTGTTGTTCATGAACTAATTTTGTAAAAGTCTTGTTGTTGTTTGGCAGGTACTGTGGTATCCTATGCAGATAAAGGAAAAGAAGTGGTAGTTGCTGAAAAAGGTTTCAAGTGGCTCAGGAAGGGAACAAAAGGGCCAAAGTCATTGGCCACCAAAGCACCCCCTACTAGGAGGTTCGGAGCAAAAGCCGTGAAGGAGCATGGGCTTAAATGGTTTCGTTCCCAAAAAGAAGCAAAGTATGCTCCGAAAAACTGGATTGAGGGTCACCTTGCACTTGAGTTCCCTACCATCCACGACACTATCCACAAGTTGGGGCTGGGATACGTGTTTGCCGAGCATGAGGAGTGCAACCTCACCTTGGTAAGAGAATTCTATGCTAACTAGGATACTTCCTTCGTAAAGAGTACTAAAATTAAGATACGGGTTCAAGTGGTTCACTTCAGTTCTAGGTCATTCAATGCTTTCCTTTGCACGCCTGTGGTGGACCTGTCGGTGTACTTCATATTGTTAGAGAAGCCATTATATTGAGACATTCACATTTCACTATGTGATGAGCATTTAGCTTCCTGCTGGGCAAGGGACCATAATGGCACCCATTCTACACTCTCATTCTCCTACTTGACTAAGGAGGATAGACCTTAGGTCAAGCTTGTATATGTCGTACTCTGCCTGGGACACACACCATAGAGATTACTAGAAAGAGAGTTATGTTGGTGTATATGCTGATGAAGGGATTTTCAATTAACTTTGGTGCAGTGCACAAAGATAACATTAGGAGGTACAGAGACAACTGTCGTTGGAAGTATTGCTATGGTAGTTTATTGACTCAATTCTTGAGAGAGGCTGGCATTGGAGAAGAAGAGGCTGATCTTTATCTACCCCTAGCTGGGCACTTTGCGGGCAAAATGATTGATGTCACAAAGGTCAAGGAGCCAGCCACCTTGTCAGCTCTACTTCTCACTCCCACTGAGTGGAATGCTCAAGATAACAGTTAGAGAGGGTGCATGTTCGGGATACTAGAGATGCAGTTGAATATTGGAGGTAGACCTGCCACTAATGAGGAGATGTCAGCACTGGAGGAGTGGTACCCACTCACTGAGAGTGTGATGCTAATGTGCAAGGTGACTTCAGCTTTCGAGGAGCCTCTAGATGATGATGAGGCCACAATGTTAACTGATGGTGTTGATGATATGGATGATGATGAGGAGGAGGATGCCACCACAGGAGGTATGCAAGTTGATTACGCAGATGATGATGATGATGATGATGATGATCAGGAGTATAATCTTGATGATGACGATTGTGCATAGAGGCCCAGAAAGTTCTTTTTCTCTCCCTACATAATATGTATGTTTGTGCACTAGGGACAATGCATTATTTATGTGTAGTGTGGAGGAAATAGATTTCCTATTTATTGTTTCTTTGTTAAATTTATAGTTGGCTGTAGAAATAGTTCTCATTCTTTGTGTTAGTGGTTGGTATATGTTTGATTAAACTCTGGTCTATAATAGTTGTAATGTTGATGGCTGTGAACACTAATGCTCTGTATCTGATGTTATGTGATTGTTCATCTCTAGTTTAGTTTTGTTTGGTTAATTAAGAGTCAATTTTTTTGTTTTAGTGTTGTCGTAAAGGTAGTGACCCTTCTCGATGATGGATAGATGATGACTCTCTTAAGGGAATTTTTTCACAATTTTTTTCATTTTTTAGGATGGAGTCGAAAAACCACACTTGTGTGCTCTTAATATTCAACTTAGAAGGTAAGATCGAAGTAATGAAGTAGTCATTTTGAATGCATAAGAAGTGAGAATTCAATGAGAGACACATAGGTTCTTTAACTTGACTCAAGAAAAAAGAAATTAGGGGTTTTATAATGAAAAGATTCACTCAATTTGATGGTGTGGATATGTAGCCTTAAGAAACTGACTAAAATCATGATGCCATGAGAGGATAACTTGATTTGTCGTGTGTTGTACACAATGTAACATCTAGAACTTGCCTAAGTGTATATAGAATAGCTAGTTTCTAAAGAGGTAAGATGTGATTAAGGCGTCTCTTTGAAAAACCCATTTTGTCCATCATTGTTATACCTTCCTTAATGATATCCCTAGTTAATCCCTTTGAGTTGTACGCCTTAATTTTCTTCTTAGCCACAAAAGAACGTTATCCCCTTTTGTTGTGAGACCTTCAGAATTTTTTATCCAAAGATAGTCTGAAGTACTTTGAGATTTAAGAATGAAGGTCCACTGATGTAGAAAGAGTCAAGGGAAAAGAAAGAAAGAAAAAATAGTGATGGAAAGAGGAGATAATAGAAGGGGTGCCCGCACAAAATAACATGTATACTTGCTGCTACAACATAAATGAAGGATCTTTAATGGTTGATTATTCTTGTTGAACTTATAAGTAGAAACTAGCAATCAAGTAGTATAAAGAGAGGCATGAGAAAACAAAAATGATTAGTGAAGAAAAGGGTTAGTAGTGAGACAAACTGGTGGACAAGAAAGATGAATGAATGTCTTAAAGTGCTTAGGACTTCCAGCCACTACTAAAGAAAATCATTCCTATCCATCCCCTAGCCGAAATTACAACCAAGAAAAGTCCTTATGATCTTGCTCTCCTTAAAGTGATTAAGTAGTCTAATTATACATGAGGGATAAGTTTGTGGTATGTTGCATGTGTATGATACTCATTTGTGAGAGTTAGTGTGTCTTGCTTACTATGTTCCAAGTTTTGAATTGATAATATAAGGGAAGGAACATTACTAAATAAGTGAGGGCATAAGATGGTCAGAGTCGGAGTACTATGTGTTACATTTTTCATATCTAATCATGTTGGCCCTGTTTTGAAAAGATGAGTTATAGAGGTTATGTAGCTTCGAATGTGAAAACTTCAATGCATTCTTGATGTGGATTGTATGAATGGATGAACCATATATGCTCTGTGCTAGTTGCTTTAGTGAGAACCAATAGAGACGACAAGTGGTGGAAAAGATGTTTGTGTATATAAGTAAGGATTGTTCGAGGACGGACAATGGTTTAAGTGTGGGGTGGTGATGTTGGGTATATTCGTATGCCCATTTGTCATACTTTTACCCATATTTTACCTTGTTTTGCATTCATTATCCTTATGAATTGCATAAATTCATGCTTATATGTGTTAATTGAGATAACAAGTGTTTTAGATAGTTTTAGCAAGTAATCAGTGGAAAAGGACTCAAAAATGGCCCAAGGTGTGAAGAAAGAAGAATTAGAGAAAAATTGTCCTGGTGAGATAGCTGGGGTGGCGCGCCAGCCTCCAAACTTCAGAGAAAATTGCACTCAGGCTAGTGCATTGGCTGGTGCGGTGCCCTAGAGCCCAAACTTCAGAAGAATTTTAATCAACACCTTGGCGAGATAAGTGGTGTAGTGCTCCAGAGGCATTCTGGATGTGGAAAATATTCTAACACTCTGGTGCATTGCTTGGTGTGGGGCGCTAGGTCTATAATGTATAGAATTTGACTAACACCTTGGCAAAATGACTGGTGCGGCGTGCTAGAAGCTGAACTTCAGAGAAAATTCAAGTCACAATCTGGTGAGATGGATGGTTTAGCGCGCCAGGTCCTATCCGAGGTGGATTTTCAAGTCTAAAAGCTGAACTTTTCAAGTTCAAAAGAGTCATTTAATACCTTGCTTATAAATATAACATCTAGGACATTTTGTTAGAAGTATTTGATCAGTCTTCGATCAGTTTGTACGTTGTCTTTGGAGGAAGAGACAGAAGTTCATTTTTCTTCTAGATTTTCTTCTTTACTTTATGCTTTTGTTAATTCGAATGTTAATTGCATTAGTTTTCCGCTTGAATATGAGTAGCAAAACTCTTGTTCTAGGGTTTTGGGCATAAATGATGGTTAAAGTTTGAATACTCTTTTATGCTAGACTTTAATTCTTCCTTCAAGATCATTATGCTTACTTGTTTTAATTGATTATTCATTTTCCTGATCACCTTGAGAATATTATCTATTGGCTCTTGGTGGAACTCGAGGGATGGAACTAAGAGGGTTAAAAGAAAGCATAGAATAGGTTTCAATAATCTTTTTCAAATTAGTTCAAGAGTTGATTTTCTTGTCAAGAATAGGGCTTTACCCTTCCACCATGTTCAGTTGAATACAAGTATCTTGAACCATTGTCTCATATTTCTCCTGCAACCATAGGGAATAGGTGTTAGGGTTGATGAGATAGTTCTTGGATATTCAGGAAGATCGCAAGAAATGGGATCCTATCTTGCAATTAGCAATCTTATAAGAGTTTAGTCTAGTGTATTCGAGTCCTAAAACTCAATATGAAAGAGAAAGTGCCAATACCCTAGATTGTCATNTCAAATTCAAATTATCAACCACAAGAGCTTAAGGAAGAATTAAGTTATCTCTATTCGAGTCCTAAAACTCAATATGAAAGAGAAAGTGCCAATACCCTAGATTGTCATCATCGTTTGAATTACAAACTAATGAACAATTTTTGTTCATTAGTTTAATTTATCTTTCAAGTTAGTAGAATAATCTCCAAAACCATTTTACTTGTGTTTACTTAAATAGTGAAATAAAATTTTAACCTTAAGCAATTAATCTAACAAGTCTCTAAGGGATCGATACCGGGATTTCACCGTCCTATATTACTTGACGACCACATGCGCTTATGTACGCTTGGCGACATCATAAGTAAATAGAGAGATTATACCCATAATGAATATCTCCAAATTCATCATATTAAATAAGTAATTTCAAGATTAAGTTCTGCAACGATAGAGTTCTTTCCCAATGGAAATTAAAGAAGAAAGTAAATTGTACTCTCTTTCTATCTCTATATGTTCTTCTCTCTACAAAATCAATGACATAATGTGTGAATGTACAATTAGGGTAAAATCTTTGAAATTCCTTTTGCACAGCTTCCCAAAACTTCCCTCGGAAGCTTCTCAAGTACATTTGTGCT
This sequence comes from Datura stramonium, assembly GCA_018107945.1. Lineage (NCBI taxonomy): Eukaryota > Viridiplantae > Streptophyta > Magnoliopsida > Solanales > Solanaceae > Datura > Datura stramonium. The sequence continues at coordinate 8,125 of JACEIK010002666.1, forward strand.
TAATCTGAATGATAATGCCCTCAACAGTGACGCGAGTTACTTACCCGAGACTTGTGTTCCACAGGTACAAATCTGTGGCTCAAAGGTCACTTCTCAGGCCTAGACAGTGCTCGTTGTATGTCATATGTGGTGGCAACTATGGTTCCCATATGCCAATCTATGGCTCGTAGGTCTAGTTTCAGCATATTTCCAGTTTCTCCTGCTGGGCACCTGCGTTTTGCAAGTTCCCATGTGCGGCACGCATGTCCCTTTTTCTTCCAGCAGATTAGTTTTAGTTCAATTTTTCTATTTTCTTTGTCAAAATCAAATGACTGCAAAAAAAAATCATAAAACCTTACTAATTTGTGTGAAAAAAAAAAGCAATAGCTCATGCTTAAAAAGAAAAATGAGTTGATAAATTACCAACTCATCACATCAAAATACACAACAAAGCCATTTGTACCATCTAGTAGGGTCAACACTGGAGCAGTATTCAAACGAGTCTTCAATTCTTAAAAGCTTTTCTCACAAGCTTGAAGACCATAGAAATTTGACCTTCTTCTAGGTCAACATAGTCAACCAAGTAGCAATAGTTTAGAAGGAGGTAAACTTAGTCAACGAAGTAGCAATAGTTGAGAATCCTTTTATAAATCTCCTATAGTAACCAGTTAAACCCAAGAAACTCCTGATATCTATTACAGATGTGGTTCTGGGCCAACTCTTCATTGGCTCAAACTTTTGAGAGTCAACTCGGATACCCTCGTTGGAAACTATATGGCCTAGGAAAGCCACTGACTTCAGCCAGAATTCGCACTTATAGAACTTGGTAAGCAACTCCTTATGCTTAAGTGTCTGCACGATTATTCGAAAATGACTAACATGCTCCTCCTTACTCTTGGAGTAAACCAAGGTGTAATCAATGAACACAATATCAAACATGTCTAAATATTGCTTAAATACTCTGTTAATGAGGTCCATAAATACTGCAAGAGCGTTAGTCGAATTCGCTCGACTTCAATTGATGATACCCCGATTTGAGATCTATCTTTGAGAAACACTTGGCACCCTGAAGCTTATCGAACAAGTTATCGATTCTAGGAAGTGGATACCTATTCTTGATAGGACTTTTTTCAATTGCCGGTAATCAATGCACATTCTAAAAGTACCATCCTTCTTACGCAACGAAGACAACTATAACACCCCAAGGTGGTATTGGGGTGAAAGAAACCCTTATCTAGAAGGTCCTTTAACTACTCTTTTAACTCTTTTAACTCAGTTAGATCTATTTTGTATGGTGAAAAAGTGATAGGCTGAGTATCAGGAAGAACATCGATTCCGAAATCTACTTCCCTATCTGGAGGGACTCCGGGAAGATCATCTGGAAAGACCTCTAGAAACTCATTTACAACAAGAACTGACTGAAGGGATAGTGTCTCAGTATTAGAGTCGTTCACTCAGACTAAATGATGGACACACCACTTAGAGATTAACTTTCTGGCCTTAAGGTATGAAATGAAATGACCCTTATGCATAATTGAACAACCCTCCCAAACTAAGACTGGCTCATTTGGAAATCGAAACTCTACTATCGGGTCCTATAATTTACTATGAAATAACAGGAATACAACCAATCCATCCCTAGAATAATGTCAAAATCCACCATGTATAACTCCACTAGGTCAGTTGGGGTATCTTTATGATGGACTGAAACTATACAAAAGATAGAGTAGCACTTGGATCAAGTAAATCATATACAAAAGATAGAGTGGCACTTGGATCAAGTAAATCATATACATCAATAGAGAAGGCTTTTAATATACCAATTACAACGTCTAGGGAGTTCTGTTGACCCTGACGACTAGACATAGCATACAAATGGTTCTGACCTTTTTCTATCACTGAAGTAGTCCCCTTTTGGGAAACTCTGCCTACTATGGGGAACGACTGAGCTCTATTCTCCCATCACCCTATTAGGCTGGACAATCTTTCAAATAATGGCCTACTGGCCATATCTATAGCATCCATATCTACCCAAACAACAGTCACCCAAGTGGGCCCCACCATATTTGCTACATGATGGATGTCGAGGGGTTCCCTGAATTGCATTACCTTGTCCTTAGGACCTCTGTTCATTCATGTTACCTGTAGCTAGGGAATTAGTTGACTATGTAGTTCTAGAGGAGCTCTTCCTAAAGAAGGACATGTTTCCATTTCTGTTCCTTTGTTGTGTAGTCTCATTACTTGAAAACTTAGCTCTCTTACTATGGTGCTCTTCCCTGTCCTTCTATTTATCTTCCTCTAGCTGCTGGGCATAGACCGTGAGCTTAGAAATATCCATTCCACTAATTAACAGAGAGCCCTTTAACTCCTTCTTCACGTGATTTCCCAATCAAAACATGAATTTCCTCATTCAGGCCCTCATATCTAGTACCATCTCCGTAGCATATCTGGATAGCTGGATGAATTTCAGGGTATACTCCTTCACACTCATAGTTTCCTGTCTCAACTTCATGTACACTTCTACCTTTGCCTCACTCATCTCCTGAGGGAAGACGTGGTTTAGTAAAGCTTCCTCAAAACCATCCCAAGTGGCCGGAGCTGCATTGCCTCCTCTCCCTTTCTCCCACTGGTCATACCACATATTAGACACATCCTTGAGCTAATAAGAAGCAAACCCAACTCCCTATGTTTTTGTGGTGTGCATTGCTTTCAAAATATTCCATATCACATCAATAACGTTTTAAGTATCCTCATCAATATTAGACCTTATGAATACTGGAGGATTCATCATCAAGAATTCTCTAATCCTGGATGCCCCTAAATCATGGGAACTGAAACTAGCTGGCGTTGAGTTTTGACGTCTTGACTAGACAGCCACCAACTAAGTTAGCATTTGAATAGCCCCTCTGAACTCTGCCTCTAATGTATCCACACAAGGGGGATGAGGAATTGGTGTCTCAGGAATCCTTTCACTAGTGGCAGGTCCATACTCGACTCCAATACTAGATCCCTGAATCGAAGTGCGAGGACCATTTCTAGTCCACACCCTAGTTTGTGGAGGAATGATAGCTACATTTCTCTAGCAAATAGTGCATTTAGGAGGCATGATCTGAAACATGTGAATACACGAGTTCGGAGAAAGTCTTTATAGAGTTAAACTCTATTGCACAATCCAGAGTATGAAAAAAGGGAAGTATTTCCTAACACTTCGTAGTCTTCGTATTATAGATGTGGCGTGCTTCACACCTATAAGAAGAACATTAGAAGCAACTTCATAGACACCCTAGGACTCTTTTAACCTAAAGCTCTAATACATAGTTTGTTATGTACTGAGTCTAGACCCTGTACGTCGACCGACACTCAAACCACATAGTAATCCAAGCGAACCCTTGGTCTAGCTTACTATTAGCTGAGAATACAATAAAGTGTAGCGGAAGTAATAAATATATGGGCTCAATATAATAAAATAATATTTTATTAACTGAAATAAAAATCAATATTATAAAGTAACATTATTGACTCAACTCTAACTATATCTATGAAGCCTCTATTATAGAAGAATAGGTACTGGGACATAACTTTCACAGCTACCTCAAGCTCTATAAAATAAATGACATAAATACTGGGACTCTCCCAAAGTAGGAGGTCTCACTAACTACTGGATGAATGTGAGATCCTAACGAAGTATTTGCTGCTAATACTATCTACCTGAATCTACATCATAATAAGATGCAGCGCCAAATGGAATTAGTATGTGGAATGTATGGTATGTAATAAGGCTGAATGAAACAACAGTTAAGCAAGAATATATGAAGTAATGGGTAACTAACTAAAACTAAAACTCTGAATGGTGAATTAAGCACAATACGATTAATGTCTAAAACAATTATGCAATAAAATTGTGCATCAAAACAATATCTAAAATATACATAAATAAATGCAAAGGTTTAACTTTGGCATTTTTCTCATAACCGACACCATCACGAATGAGCACATGATTTCCAACTGTCTTGCTTAAGTTGGCAAAGCGCTCAAAGCCTTGACAGGGCAGAGAATAATCTAAATTGTAGATCCATAACTGAGCCCTTACCAGGAGCTTATCTTTGAGGAATTACCCAAACCAATGGCATGATCCTATCCTACGTTGTCTAGGTAGTTATGGGATTTACGAGTTATCTGAAATCTTCACCCACTCAATTCTAAATAATCCTCCCAAAATATATGATCATATACTTATGCCTATCCAAGGCAATTAAAAACATCTTTTATAAAGAACTTTAGCTATAGATATAATAGATGTTTAAAACTCTTCATGATCCTTTCGCTCAAAACATTCTTCAAAAACTTGGGAGCTTCTATACTCCAAACATCTCTTTAATAACTTGTGAGCTTCTATGCTCAAAACATCTCATGAGTTTCAAATCAAGAATTCACTTTAGCTTTTGAAAATCATGCTCAGAATCATACTTCCTTTCTCAAAATCTTTTCATGAAAACTCTCTAAAAATTTGCATAATTTTGTTAAAACAATTCAATTAAATTTAAATTATAATTCTTTTAAAATCATGAATTTATGAAATAGAGTTCATGGGATAAGAGACATGAATCAACCATCCATAAATAACTCAAGAATTCAAGAGAATATCAACAATAACATCAAGAGAATAATATTCAATAACTAAGAGAAACAATTCAATAGGAATAACTCAATAATGAACAATTCAATAGATAGGGAAGAAGACAGTTCAAGAATTGAGTAAAAATCCTAGCTTTTATCTCAATGAATTCTTGCATAGATTTACAGGATAAGAATTATTTGATATAATTATTTATGTTAGCCTACATACCTAGAATTTCAAACTTAGATTCAAGCTTGAAGAATCCTAGGTTAAAGAAGATGACTTCCTGGCTTTCTTGATGAACTTGAAAGCTTATGATCTTGGTTCGTATATTGTAACAAGTAGGAATAAGAGTTTAGACTAATTAATCCCTTAAATATACTCTTTAGAAATTGCAAAACATTCTGGTTTAAGTTCTTAGAATACAAAAAAAATACTAAAATAACCCTGTGTTTTCATCTGCAATATTGACCCGTTAGTGGAAACGACTCACTTAACGAGTCCTTGTGCCACTTGACGACTCGTTTCATTGCGATCGAAATCAAGTTGGTCATTCTCTGATTCTCACCTCAAGGTCCATCATAACGACCTACTTATTGAATCATCACTTGTATTTACGAATTGTAGCCTAACTCAATGAAATTAGCAAGAAAATATCCAGTTTTGAAACCTTTTCTTGGAATGTCTCCTCTTAACGATTTGTCAAGTCACCTAACGACTCACTTGATAAGTCGTTCTATGGTCTGGTGCAGTTTTTACTATTTTTCTGCTTCACCTCTAGGATCTGATCATAGGGACTTTTGAGTGTTGTTACAAGTTGTTGAATTGACCCTCAGCTTTCAGCACGGTATATATGCTCCCATTAATATTGAAGGTGGTAGCATTATTTCGTGGAGGCACAATAGCAATAGCTTAATGAATGTCGTCATTCACCTCATCAAATATATTTTTATTTGCGATGTTTAGAAGAGTTGCCATGGTCAAATGATTCACAAGCAAAGCAGATATGGTATAATGGAATAGATCAAGACTAGAACAAAAAATATTTACCAATTAGTAATTTCAAGACCTATTCCTCAGCAATAGCACCAAAATTGGATACGCTCAAAATTAAATCGAATTATGATGTAAAACAATCATATGCAAACATAGTAACCCAATATGTTGGCGTCAAACCACACAGAGAATAGGCATGAAATGATTACATATGTGAGTAAATATTTGATTATTAGTCTTAAGATGCTACTCCGTTAAATTTGAAATATAATGGAATTTTAATTAAATAATATTATGATATTGATTTGTTTGTAACTAGTCTACGAAATAGCCAAGGTTAAGTTTCCATTACGGATTGCTCCTCCTATGTTTCTCGATCAAGATATAGATTGTGACTTTGTGTTTATATGAAGAAAATCTATAAATGATCATTTAATGTTTCCTAATAGTTAGTAATGCTTCTCTTAATTAATTCTTTCAAATAAATCAGAGTTAAATAAAACCAAATATTTTCTACCAAGTAAATTAACCTTATTCATAAGTGAATCTATTAAACAAGGGTTTATGCCTTGAGTTCTTGTTAACTAATCCTTCTAAACCCTAATTTATATTTTCAAGAAAAATCAGAATTTATTTGCAAAAGTGATTTTTCAACCACTATTCTTATAATAAAAAATAAGGATTAATTAAATATATTTAAATTCATTAT